>JAOVVB010155384.1:0-11732 GCA_028570985.1 Heterobranchus longifilis | reverse complement strand
ATTGCGGTCGGGAAGAAACTGTTCTTGTGGCGTTCGGTTTTGGCCGTAATCGACCTCAGCCTCCTGCCAGAGGGGAGCTTTTTAAACAGTTTGTGACCGGGGTGAGAGGGATCGCCCATGATCTTTCTTGCCCGCCTCAGTGACCTGGATTCATACAGGTCCTGGAGGGAAACAACAATCTTTTTTCTTAACATAACCAAATAGTTTTGGTGCATAAATCTAACCAAACTGCAACTGTTTCACAACGACGTGTTTAAAACCGCGACCTTTACATTTAGAGGACGGAAACGATCCTGTGGGTCGTACTTCCTGCCACCGCTAGGGGGCGCTAATTTGGCGAACGCTCCTGTGGGTCGCATTAGAGGGTAGGAACAATCGACCTATGTGGTCGTATGGCGAATGAAAGCGAATTTCCCATGTCGAATATTCCTTTAACTGGGCTATACAAAACTATAATAAATCTAATACCTGCGTTTAATATCTGTAAAACATTGATGACCTAATCTGGGATAGTGTGATTATCTATCATTGTTCACTGACCTTCATTGGGACTATTTTATCTTCTCAATCATTCTATCAGACTTGATGCCACTTTGTCCTAATGATGGATCTCTCTGCTTCAGTAAGCATCATGTAAACTGACTGCATATTAAAGACAGCATGACGCTGGATTCCCCAGAGTGCTTTCCCACAAAACATACATGTTATTCTTCGATAGGTCTGAAGGAAAAGTGGCCTCTTAACTGCTGATATCATGTGACAGGCTGAGTGTTGGCGAATATGTGGAGCAAATCAGTAACACGGTGGCAGAGAGAGAGAGAGAGAGAGAGAGAGAGAGAGAGGGGAGATGTCTATGAATTGCAGAGCGTGGCACAAACAGCAGTCTGATGCAATGTGCTGTAATCACAGGGCTGTCAGATACACATTTTAGGTGATGGCGTGTGTGTGTTCATGCAGAGAGAGCAAGAGATTAAAGATGGTGAGAAAATCCATTAGGTCTCAGTAATATGGATGAACCAGAACTAATCAGAGGCGGTGTGTTTACAGTATATAAATGTGTGGCAGATAATAATTAAAGCAATTAACACAATTGCACAACAGTGACATCTGTGGCTCGTCTGGCCATACAAACAGCAGCATCTACAAAATGGCTGCTGACATGAATCAGGCCATAAGATGGATGCTGTTGCATTTAAATGTTGTGCGGGTGTGAATTTTAACAATAGGGATAAAGGATCAATTCCATGGCGTATCCGTAAAATATAGAAGCCCCACGTTGCAAAAATGTCCGTTTGTTAAACATGGACTTAAACGTACAATGTGTGATTTTCTGCCGCTACGGGGTCTCCCAATCAAAACAACAAAAGACGGAGTTTGGGGAAGTAGCGTGGGATAATGACAGTTGTGTTCATCGTTCAGGAGGTTTTAACGGGAGATTAATTATCTACAAAGGTCTCCTCCTCTCCAAAACAAACAGACCAGCTGATAAAACCGGTAAAAAAAGGTTCCCTGAAAACTTTTAGAGAATGTTCAGGGAACATTCTCTAAAATGGATAATTCATCTCCCGTTAAAACCTCCTGAACGATGAACACAACCTTTTTTTACCTTTTGTTCCCTGAACATTCGCTCAAGGTTTTTAGAGAACGTTTAAGGAAACTTCCCTAAAGGTTCCCCAAAAGCCTTTAGAGAACGTTCCCTAAAGGTTCCCTAAAAACCTTTAGGAACGTTCCCTGAACATTCTCTCAAGGTTTTTAGGGAACGTTTAAGGAATCTTCCCTAAAGGTTCCCTGAAAACCTTTAGAGAACTTTCCCTAAAGGTTCACTGAAAACCTTTAGAGAACGTTCCCTAAAGGTTCCCTGAAAACCTTTAGAGAACGTTCCCTAAAGGTTCCATCAAAACAAAACAAAAAATGGGGGAGCCTGGGACAATTTTCTTTCAAACATTTAAGATAATGTAAGTTTTTAGACATTTAGTGTGGAAAAGTTACATATTACACCTTTAAATGGAAATTTCGTCTCATATATCTGGGCTGCAATTTTGGCCGTCATTCCTCTCTGTAATAACTTTGTACCACCAAGTTGATTGCTGAGACCTGGTAACGTGCCAACTTTACATCAAGTCCAAAGTTGCAAGAAAAATGAGCAGTCCAAGAATCATACAGGTTTTAAAACAAACCCCTCATTTTATGATAATGTCAAATAAACTTGCATTAATTGAGTTTTTGGCCAGCTGGGAGCAGCTGTACACCCACCATACATCTTTCAATGGTCACGTCTCTTCTTCATAAATCAGAGGACAGACTTACATAAGCACAGGCTGAGGGACAAAGACGAGGAGAGAGGAGGGGCAACAAAGGGATGCAGAGAAAAATGCAAAAACGTGTTCAGTTTGTCTTTTGTCGTGGGATGATGAGTATCAAGAGGGAATTAACGGCAACCTTGTCTTGCTCTTCAGTTTATCTCGATACTCTATCTCCCCTGAAAAACCAATTACACCACATGTCAAAGGTCAAGGGTGTCCGTCTGTGCGCGTGGTTACATGGATGCGCAGATGACGGTGCAGGGATTGTAAGTTTTTTCAGGAGTGTCACCTGAGGTCGTTGGTGCAATCATGACATAAGAAGAACACACTAAATAACACGCAGCCACCCACAAAGCGCAGGTTTGAGCAGGAATGAGTCACCCAGAGAACGGCAGGAGAGCTGTTTATGTAAGTCTATCAAATGGCAGCCTCCACTGGATCCATTACATAATGCTGAACGCAGGAGCAGTCGCTGCAAACTGCAAATAACAGCTAAGCATTATGCAGAGAGACAGTTGGAATACAAGCAGAACAGGTTTGCAGCAGCTCACTGAATGTCCAGTTTTAAAGTCTGCAGAAAACCTTATAGCTACACTGCAAAACCAGACAAGTTAATACAACTAAAAAAAAATTGGTGAAACTGATTACATCAACATTTTTAAGTTTCACTACTCAGTTTTGTAAGTTAACAAACATTTTAAATTGACTAGCTTAAAATAATATAGTAAAAGCTACTTAATTTAGAATGTTTAACTTACAAAATTGAGTAGTGAAACTTTTTTTATTTTATTTTTATGTAATCAGTTTCACCAATTTCTTTGAGTTATATTAACTTATTGGGTTTTACTGAATTTTTTTTATTTATTTTTTTTTTTTTTACAAAAGATTAAATGTTGTTTGTCAGAACTTTAATTTCTATTCTTGCACAAAATATATAAATTCACACACTTTCAATGACGCATATCTATTTATAACTATAGCTTTCAAGGATTTTGCCCCTGAAATTCACAAGATTTCAAGGACCCGTGGGAATCATGTGTAACTGTTTTCACAGCTCTCATCAACCACATTTCTCGATGCAGTTGTTTTCCACAGTAGCGCTCTGATAAAGCCACTGCATGCTCCCTGCATACCACCAGACAAAGCCAGCAACTATAGCTGGTAAACATAGCGGAGCATTTAGCATCTGAAGAGAAATCAATCAAGAGAAAGTACAGACCATTTATATGTCAATGTTGTGTTTACACTAATTAGAAACAATGCAATCCCTAATGGGTGTCACATGTTTTTCAACTGTAAATGCATCTGATACCTGAAACCCCTCTGGAGGCTTTAATGCTGCAATATTAGCACATGAAAAAGCCACCCTGAGAGGGTGTGTCTCCCCTCTTTTTGTTTCACTCAGACGTTATACTTTGAAGAGTCACAAGGCCCTACTTCTTGCCTTTGGGCAATGGCTGTTTTTTTATGTGGTTCCACTCAAAAAGAGTCTTTTTTAGGGGCCAGAGCACCGGCTGGTGGTTGAGACTGAAGGAATCATTATTCTCTCAAATGAATCACATTTTTGAGGGGCTAAAAGCGCAAGAAAATGGGTCTCGTGCTCGGGTGTTACAAAATGGCTCGATAGTTTTTTCAAAGTCGAAGCCCCCACCTTCAAACTTCATGCAGATTAACGAAATTTGGTAGGCATATGTAACATGTGGAGACATACAAAAAAGCCTCTTGGATGTATGCCGTAAACCCAACAGGAAGTCAGCCATTTTGAATTTACTGTGAAATTTTAGTGGGTTTTTTTCCGCCTTTTATAGGTTCTGTACTTTAATGAACTCCTCTGACAGACTTTATCCGATCGACTTCAGGTTTGGTCGGTGCAATCTAAAGACCTTCACAATTAAAAGTTGTTTTAGCTTTCATGGAACAATGTTGCCGTAGCATGATGGCCATTTTGTGCATTTCACCATGAAACAGGAAGTTATTGTAACTCAAATGTAAACTGTCCAATCTGCCTCAAACTTCTCATGCTTGACAAGAGTCCAGGCCGGAGGCCATCTTGCCAATATCGACTCATAGTCATAGCGCCACCTACTGGCAACAGGAAGTCAGCCTTATGTGGCAAACATCCGATTTACATGGTGTGGTCTACACTTGATATATTGCGACATAATGCATGTTTAGTGCATGCTGTCTAACGCCACACAGTGGACACAAGTTATTCCCTGAGTGGACACAGGAAGTGATCCAAAATGTGCAATATATCATCTCCAGGGCCTTGCACTCTGTGCTGTGTCCGATCAATGTATCAACCATTACATTTCAACCAAATCAACCAATCCAAATTTTCAGTTTTTTCCTGGTGCACTTCAAGAAATGATCATCCATGCCGAGGGTCAACGTTCATCCTTGACCCTGGAAACATCACCTGACAAAATGTAAGATTTGGTTTTACCCTGTGTTCAGATTTGATGCAGTTTAACCCCACAGGACACATTTCACTACAGTAAATTAGTACACTATACTAAACCTTGGTCTTCTCCCTTTTTTTTCCATTTCATTGAGTGTATTCCCTCCATTCCACTGCCTGCTTGCATTAGGCACAACATGCTTAGAGATTTATGGGAGAGATAACTGTAGCCACTGAGATAGAGTAATTATAGGAGGACGGGATAATTAAAGGATGCACTCATCATCAATCATATGTGCCATTAAGATAAAATGTTACGGTTCATGTGTGCGGCTTGTGGTGGGATGAGCTATATGTGCCGAGGCGAGGTGCTTATGAAAGATTTATATCTATAAGTGGTGAAGGCTATATGGTGTGTGGACACAGACGTGCCAGCGGATAGACAAGGTCACGAGTGTGTACAGCTGCTCTAAAAAAAAAAAATCCCCTAAAACATATGAATATCCAGAACATGTCTGTATCGATAGCAAAGCCCGAAAATCAAAGTTGCCACCCTCAGCAGCATCCATTATTGAAAGGCGACACAGAATCACTGAGTATTTATGATATTCCATCATCTGCCTTTCTACTTCCTTCCACGGAATTTATTTTTTGCTTCGCTTGAAGGATTTTTGTTTTGCTTGCTTGCCGGTGCGTTGTCAGCGTGTGAAAAGAACAAACTAGATCCAGCCAGTGAGGAGTATGCACACTTGAATCTGCTTTATGATTATGTATAGAGGACATTTAAATTCCATCTCTTGTTTCTATTTGTGAACCTCAGCACTTTCCAGCAGTAAGAGGAATTCCAGCGATATGTAAATGGGCTGAAAATAGGGTTGAACATCAAAGGCATCAGCATACAAATAGTGCACAAGCATTTGACATGCGCAAACATTACTGCTAAATAGCTCTCTGCCATAAGCTTTCAGTCCTGTAGAATTGTATTTGTGCTGAAAGACACAAGTTCTGAAATGCTGGGGGGGGGGGAAACTTGTTTGGCTGTTGGGCCAGATTGTCAACAAAATGAGGGATTTGAAGATAAAGGAGGACATGAAAAACCCAAACATTTAATGTTAAACCAATCAGGTTTAAGGATTAAGAGATCCTCCTCTAAAAAACACACACAACACACTACAAATGAATCACAATCATTTCATCTCATATTCAATCATAAAAGCTTATGGATTTTCTGAAAGCAGCTGAAAAATGCAGCTGGAGTAGTTGTGTGTGCAGCAAATGGAGGAAAGGTTGCAGCAGAAAACTTTATTTATGCATGACTACTATTTTTGTCAGAATACTCGGCTATAAGGAAAATCAGCACAGGCATTAGAGTAGATAATAAAACATGCTGTTTTCAGCCCAGTAAATAATATATTTACACACAGTTGTCTCTGATTTTCTTTCCAACATATTCTCATAAAATGGTTCATATGATATCATACGAAAAATGGACTGAAATCAAATCAAATCAAAACTATTGTGAAATGACGACCGCTGCGAGACTGTGACCATGATGGTTACGTTTAGAAAAAAGATCATGGTTTGGGTACTTCCGTATGACGTACTGACATAGCACGTGACATAGTTACATACTAGTTACATACATAATTAACCTACAAACTACTTCACTTCAAATAATAACATTGACTTTTGGTTTCTCCTGGGTGAAAGTCCTACTTCCTCCGTAGCTCCCGTTATAATTACTACGGCCACTAGAGGTCGCCACCTAACAACAAATGACAATATGGCTTGTAATTATTACGTAGGTTAGGCCACTGGTTCCCAACCTGGGGGTCCCGACCCCTACTACGGGTCGCCAAAGCTTCACGGGGGGGTCGTGAGGCCTTCTTGATTTTAAGGAGTGAAAGTCAACTTAAAAAAAATAAAAATACAGCTGCTTATAGCTCAGCATTTAATTTTTGTCTCGAAAACTAAATGAAATTGATATTTTTTTTAAAATTTGGATTATTTAAAACCTCACAGAAAAAGTTATATTCAAGTCTCATTCTGTATAAGTACACAGTTAAAACAACCAAAGAGCTATACAGCAATGGCCAAACACTGAATTTGTCAAAAAAAAGTGTTAAAAGTTCCTGAAAATAACAGGAAAAATCATCTCTTATGCTATATTCAGAGGAAATAATCTGCTCAAAATTCATCCAAATCACTCATTTTCACAAATGTCCTGCAGTTATTACGTTCACTTTTTGGATTAATTGTACAGTTTTTCTGTTTTTCTGCACTGTTATTGTTATACATTGAATATAATATGAAATATCCATAAAACATGTATTTAATCGGGGTCCTCAGTTTACTCAATGATTGAAAAGGGGTCCCTTAAGGAAAAATGTTGGGAACCACTGTTAGGCTATATAATTACAGTGCATATTTGTAGGTATATAGAAACAGTGAATGAGGGCCGCCTGTTCAGTTTAAACTGACTGATGTTGCCCTCCTTAGTGTTGCTAAAAATATATATTTGTTAGAGTTTTAATATTATAGTGAAAGCTTTGATTAAAGATATCATCCCATCTCACCACCATGCAACCTCTGCACCGATATATATATGGCAATTTTTGCACTGTGATGGTTCAATCTCTCAGTCAGGGGTTAAAACCTTCCATAATGGGGCCATCCATCCTCATAGTGGGACTTGGGGGTGAAAAACTTCATGCTTTGTGCTCTCTGATACACACAAACACACACACACACACAGGCTCTCACACCTGAGCCAGAATAAATGAGCAGCCCCCCTCCTCTCTGTCTCTCTAATATGGATGAAGGAGCTACTTGGCGACTTGACGACCCTCATTTCCACACCAATGGAGAGCGTCCGATACAGCTGTAGCTGATGAAACACATTACCAGGAGATGCAACTCTCCCTCCACAGATGATGCCACCCGCAGAACAAAGGCTGTCAGCGATGAAAGGACGATGGTAGGAACACCTGTTTCCGCTGTAATGTGCATCTAAAAAAAAAAAAAAAAAACAACACTCAAGAAGAAATTGTTCGGCTGGCGTAAAGAACTGCAACACTTGCGTATGATGCATCCGAGCCATTGCTTTCAGGAAGTTTGACTCACAGTCAGTTGACAGTTTTTTGGCATCCCTGTGGATGATAGGCTATAGGCCTATAGAGAATTATTATTACAACATAAGTAAATAAACTGCAATTTGTGTTCATTTATTTTATAATTATTAAACAAAAAAAGGTTAAACCTTGTTTACAGCCATAATCCTAAGCGACTGATATAAATAAAAATCTACTGCTACCCTACAGACCTCATTATCCTGTTAGCAACCGAGCTAAGCTAACAAGTTTGCTAACTGACAGCTAGCTTGGGGAGTTTTATTTTTGGATATTTTTATTTTCCCTGTGTGCAATGTAAAACAAAATGCCAGGGGAGCGCAAAGAAAACAATAGAGAAAATAAAGAGAAGCTCCAGGAGCTATTATGACTAACGCTAGCAAGCTAACGAGCTAGCAAGCTAACAAGCTAACTCGGCAGCTATGCAGTTCACCATTAGCCCTGCGAGTAGTCACTACATCACCAAGCTTTTGGCCCTACCTATTTTTTTTTGCAACTGAGCGATATTTAAAGTATAAAGCTGCTGATATTTTTGTTATTGTCAACAAATATAAAAACACAAAAAGCAATAGTAGCCCATTCATAAAAATTTAAAAAAAGCTAAATTATTTCCTAAAACAGCTGCTATTTACTAAATGTTACTCAAACATGAGTAAATAGTGCATTTAGTGGGATTAATACACATTTAGTGCTCTAGTAGGTTTCCATGGCACCAGGACTGTGTACGTGTAATTCACTCAAAAATAAACTACAGTGCCCATGTGTGTTTTTGGTTTTTAGGTCTGTTGCACAGAGGAATAAGCTCAAGCTTTGGATACACACACTGTTAGTAGGATCTAATGTTTGTTTGTAGACAATAAGAAAAATGTAGAATATAACCAGTCGTAATTGCATTAAAAGTAACGAAAGATTATGTTATGACAATTACAAAAGCATTACTATTTTAAGTTTAACTGCTTATATAACATGTGCTATAAGGGTCCACATGACTGTGTACATACAATCCCCTTATCTTTACACATGTGTCTGTCGTATGTACTTATACGCTCTTGCAGGCCTGTGTGTGTCCTTCGCTCCGCTGATGTGTCGAGCCCATATGGTCGGCAGGTTGGTTGGTCCCGGAACAGTCCATTATGTGGTGATTTGGCAGTGCACACACCACTACCTCCGCTACCCTTTCGCTCCCTTCACACTCCTGCACGGATGATGTGGCACCGCACACACGTGGTGCAGCTTGAGTGTTTGTTTATGAGTGTTCGACCGCAGTTTGCTCGTGTGCGTGTGTGCGTGAGGTAACGAAGCGCCCAGTGTGTGGGAGTGCGGCCTGCCAGGAGAGTGTGTGTCCTCGGGAGCGGGGCATATGGACACAGAGACTGCCATCAGCCGTGCCTGGCTCAGGTTGCTGCTACCTCTCTGTCACCTCCTGGACCACGGCAGATGCCACATCGACACGTACGGAGGAAAATACAACACAGAAACACACAAAGACAGGCTATGCATGATGCAAGGGGTCGTACTCTCACTCGGGCTTTACATTCATACACATGCTCTTACAATATAATGATCTACCTCGGTGTCTCTAATACAATGTGGGCTCATGGAGACAATAAAATATGTGATTTTGAAGGAACCGGAGATGGAAAGAAACACAGAAATATACACTTTTTTACTTTTTTATTCATCTGATGGCTGTAGTTCAACAAGTCCTCCAAACCATACGACCACATAAGTCGTTTGTTCCTAACCTCTAATACGACGCATGCGAGCGTTTACTAAAATAACGGCCCTAGCGGTGGCAGGAAATATGAGCGATTTCTGTCCTCCAATCGCCGTTTTAAACACGTCGTTAACGTTGTGAAACGGTCGCAGTTTGGGTATGTTTAGGCACAAAAACGACTTGGTTAGGTTTAGAAAAAGATCGTGGATTGAATTAAAAACTGTACATCTCTGCATGACGTAATTATGCACGTAACTTAAACGTACTTGACATACTAGTTTGTTACGTTAAGTTAAACGTTTTTCTGGCTCTTAATATTACGTTAAATTACTTACTACTTTGCTCCTGTCATAATTACTACAGCCATTAGAGGGCGCTGCCTAACAATAAACATAAATATGGGTCGTAATTGCTGCTTACAAACAACCTATGCTGTTGTTTTTCGGTGGACAGTCTCCTGTTAGTATACTTAGCAGTTTTTTTTTAGTATTAGCGCCTAATTTAACACTCATCCCTTTCTTCATAAAATGTACCTTTACTTTTCCTAATATGCACATTAACTGCATTAACAGTATTTATACATTATGGCATTGCTACTTGTAATTAAATGTTAATTATTTTTCAGCTGCTGCATGCACTCAAGACGAAAACATAAAGTATGCTAATGCACCAAGTCGAATAGATTTTGCGAGATAATTTTATACCACAGGGGGAAAAAAAAAGAAGAAGCAGCTTTTGCAAAGTCGCACCCATGACACCGAGCAGCAGAGAGAAAAACAACATGATCATGATGATCAAAATAACAACACTTTTGTCAGGAGATGTGCTGCTGGCAGGGTTTTGCAGTATAGTCATGATTCTATTTTCCTCAGAATTAAGCTCAAACTTCTAGAAAGTGAATATGTGTTTCCCTTAGCTGCATATTCATTCATAACGGTTAGGACAGACTGCAGACTGCTGCCACACAGGATAGCAGTCATGCTACAGCCATAGCCTACATATATACACAGAAATGCTCATGCACACATGCACATGCAAATGCATATAAAGATTATAAAAGCTAAATAAACAAATACCAGATAAAAATGTGCCAAAATGAGCAAAATATACAAAATAGTAAACCGTTACAGACTTGACAGAGTAAGATAATCAAGATTATATTCAAATGTAACCATATTTTTTTTGCAAAAATGGGTCACTGCAGCAGCAACAGGACAGGACAATAGCACATATAACTGTCAAGGCTTAAATATACTATTTAGATTGCAACTGTATTTGAAAGCTGCCAGCCACATCATCCTGCAAAGTGTATTTTTTGTGTTTATTGTACAAATATTCTTACGCTAGCTGGAGATAATAGTCGATAGCAGCACGGTGCTGCATATTGGGGACTCTGAGAACAATATAATAAGTTAGACATTGAAGATTGTTCTTATTGGTTATTGGAACCGGAGGTTCACCCATGTCAGCTTTTTTACAAATCCTCAAATTTAAACACCCACTCACCACCACCACCACCACCACCACCCACACGCATGTGCACAGAAAAGGCTACAAAAGTGCAGAAGGTTTTAGCAAAAGGTGAGAAGAGAAATCCCACTAACAAGGAGGAGACCGACTGACAAGAGTCTGGATTTAATGCGTCTCGACAATCCACGACAAACAAACACGGTGAAATATCCATGTTGAGCTCACACTGCACCGCAACCATCCGAGAGTGCTCAGACAGACGTACAGACGGAGCAGTGGAAGTGGGTCATCTCTCTATGGGGCAGGAGAATAACAACAGAAATATATAAATATAACTCCGACCTATCAGAATCATCCCGCTGTCTGTCTGCACAAATGTAATTACACAGCGAGGGGCTTGGAATACACATCGCTGTTTTCAGGGCATGAACATCCAGATTGCTCTTTTTTTTAAAACATTTTTATGGAATGGAGGAATTAGGTAGGCAAGTAAACATTTTTGCTGTGTGTGTGTGTTTGTGTGTGAGGATGGGCGTGGGGGTGGGGAGGTGAATAGGTCGAGCTGCTGTCTCGTCTTTTGTCCTTCTGGCTATGCCCGGTTGCATTACATTTCAGACAAACGCGCACACGCTAATCGTTATGCACACACAAACACACACACACACACACGCACACACACACACACACACACACACACACACACACACACACAC
>JAOVVB010155374.1:0-11732 GCA_028570985.1 Heterobranchus longifilis | reverse complement strand
TTCTAAAATCATAAAAGTGGTGTTCATATGGAGAGATTATCTTACTAGACAAAATGTGTAAGTATCATAAACTTGTGCTCTCCACAGAGATTATTTTCTAGAACGATCCAAAATCCAATTCAAAAATCCCATAGGCGATTCCTGGCTGGCCTACAAAAACACGTCATCCCTTCAGCTCCCTGTTGACAGACCATTCATTTATAACTACAGGATTTTGATATAGTTTTCATCATATTCAAGCAAAAACTATAAACATTGACTTGTTGTCTCAAATGTGAGAATGTACTGCTTTTCCTCTTTCATTAGCTTATCGTAACTGTCCCTGTCCCAGAGACAGGTTCCACTGAGATGTTTATTTGATATGTTTCTATCATAAATTCATGGTTATTTGACTTCACACAGGCATTAAAAATGATTAAAAATATAATAAATAACACAACCAAAACTATACTATACTAATCCAAACTACTCTACCTTAAAATAATAGTTTAAAACTGTAGTTATCTGTATGTAAGGTGTATTTTAATGCAGAGTGTAACCAGTTTAGTTAAGGGCATCACTGTGGCATTATGGGTCAGAATCAACATGGATGCAGAGGAAAGGCACACGACCCCAAAATAACCACATTCTGCACATGTCACACGGTAATGGTCTTTAAGAGAGAGATAATAAAACTTTTCAAAAGACATCTGAATGAAGTGTGGCCATTATTCTATAGGACCAGTGTAGTTACAGTAACACTTTTCATAAGTCACAAACCTCACATTTGAGATGCTGGTGCCAGCTTCTCAAATGTGAGGATTTTCTCTGGTTTATATTAGTATACATCAAATATCTGTGGGTTGTGGACAGTTGTTTGGACAAAATAGACAAACTGATGGTGGGCCATGGGGAATTATGATGTGCATTTTGTACAATATTCTGACATTTTGTAATAAACACTTAATTAATGCTGCAACTAACAATTAGGCCTACTGTGACTGATTATTCTTTTTGAATTAATTGTTTTCGGCCCAAATTAAGTGTTTAACTTCTCCAAACTGCATCCAACTCAGTGATGATTGGGATTTTCTTCTATTTGACCCCTCCAACTGCATGTCATCATGTTGGTCCACATCAGGCTCTCTTGCAAAAACTTAAGAATCATCTTTGACTCTCTCTCAATTTTAAAACTGAAATGCGATTCAAGCGGTGATCTTGTCATGCTTTTAACATTGAACAGATATTCATAAACAAGTCTGTCTGCCTCTGACCAAGAGAACGTTATTCATTTATTTCATTTATTTCCACTCGCCTCAATTCCTCCAACTCCTCTCACTCTGTGCTGCATGTTATACTAAACAACTGCAGCTGATTAAAAAATACATTTCAAATGCTTCAAAGGCTTTTCATTTAAAAGAACACATAAGCCTTATTTCAGCCAACTTTTTTTTTTTACTTGAGATGAACACAAAGTTAAACTCTGTGCAGCCCCTTATGTATATGTATATATCTTAAAATGAGCTAAAATCTAGGGCTGTACGGGACTCAGAATGTTATC
This sequence comes from Heterobranchus longifilis, assembly GCA_028570985.1. NCBI lineage: Eukaryota > Metazoa > Chordata > Actinopteri > Siluriformes > Clariidae > Heterobranchus > Heterobranchus longifilis. Next base: position 10,192 of record JAOVVB010155374.1, on the reverse strand, counting down.
AGTCGAATCAGATTTGGCTGTTCAATACGATTAGTCAACTTTGTTCCGTGGCGTAAGCCTGTTTGATTACAGTTTATGCAAGCATGGCATGGTGCTTTATGGCTTTATGTAAATAAAGCTAACAGCCAGATGCACAGACCACTGTCTCCTCTCTCTTCTATTAAAATGTTAACACATCACATGTTCCTTTTTTCATTTATAGACTATCAAACAACGCATTATTAAACTGCCAGATTACAGCGAAGCTCACAATAAGTTAGCCCTCAGAGCTAATGCGTGCTAACTAAGCTAACGACGGATCAGAAATGTGCACCAACATTTTTTGCCGACACAGGGTATCAAAGATAAGCCTGTAAATCATAGTAAGTTGCTGTGAGCATCTAAGCAGAAGGCAGAAGACAGCTGCCTCTGTTTCACTCACCCTGAGACGTCCGCAGCTTCCTGTACATTACTTTAAAAAGCAGATCAGCGTGAAAGACAGGAGGTCTCACTCTGCAGCTAATTCTGGAGACCAAAATGTGCCTAAAAGTACACTGCACACTGACTGACAAAAAAGACAACTGCTCGACTTGAAGAATCTCAGTCGACTGAGGGGTCACCGACTGATGATTCGAATCTTCGACTTTTAGGGGGTAGCCCTACTAAAATCACATCTTTTAAAAAGCAGCTCTGGTGACAATCCAGTTTTTAACCATGTTAACATGTCTATATGGTGGTTTTTATTTGCTACAAGACATATCATGAGTGAAATGAGCAGTCAATACCATGGCTGAGAATGTCTGCCTTCAAACTGCAGTGTGCCAAATCCAGATTCAGACAGCCAGGTTTTATGACATCATATGTCTGAGTAACCAATCAACCATAACTATGGCAGTGGTGGTGGGCGGGGCTTGAGGTTTCTTAATGAGGGAGAACACTGTGTCCTAACAGCAAGCGAGAGCCACCGACAAAAACAGTTTGATTGCATTGTTTTCTTTTGGAATGTCCTAACTATCTGCGAGCGACATTTTGAGCTGAACTTTGTTGAACGCCCTGTTTCTATTTTTCCTGTCGCTCGCGTTGACAGCACTGTGTGTCATGGACGAGGAACGGCAGGTATAGGGCTGTATGATAACGACAGTTGGTTGAAATGAGGCGTTATCTCTACGACACCCCCTCATTTCACTAAAAAAAACCTAAATAAAGTGGCAGATGGCTGGAGGGAGATCACCAGGGAGCTGGATGTTTCTGGTAATAAAATGTATTTACTTGCTGTAGGTTATATTGTATGTAATTTCCAGTAAAGACACATCTAAATATATGTGTTTTCTGTTTAAAAAGCACAAATGTAGGAAGATCAGTACTCACCCATCTTTTACTTGAGTGGTTACATCTCCAGTCTGATCTGGAGCACACAGCTGACAGGTACGTGGTTTGTTTACATGGCAACAGAATTGTATATTTAATGGATTCAGTGTGGACAGAGAGTGTCTGATGTTGTGCAATGCAATGCGATAGTCAGACGCCCGCTTGCTATTAGGACACAGTGGAAGAGTAGATGTCCAGCCCCTTTTCAGAGTTTTTTTGTGTGTGGGGAAAACCATGTTAAATAAAAATAATAATCATAGCAGATTATTTTTACATACTTTAAAATATGGAGGAGGAGCAATTTAAACCTAGATTTTGCTTTTAACTGATAATAATTCAAATGTGTTCAAATTAAACCAAATATGTGTATGTTATCTATGTTTGCTTTTTCTGTTTAGCTGCATATAACCAACATGTATATTTTAAATGGTCCATGTATGATATGTACTTGTCCATTGTTACAATTACAGAAGATGCAGCATCATGTAGAAAAAAAAGGGCCATGCAGTAGACAGCAGGATACTTGCCCTTATTCCTATTATTATCAAAGATAATATGCAGACATCTGCATTTAAATGGTATGGGATGTCTGTCATGAGCTGTTTTTCTTACCTGGTTGTCAAATTTCAGTGACTGTGTGCCCACAAGAAAACGAATGGCATCAGTTTCAGCTGTCTGGGCAGTAAGTGCGCGTGCCTGCAAAGCAGAAACATAATAACATGACTGGCTATGTGGTACATTCATGTAGAATAGCTAAGAGTTGCTAATATGAATAGAATAGAGCTAGCTTTCCCTCCTGTAAATAGTCATGAATGAGTGACGGTACCTGGAATTCGAGCCCATAAATGACAGGAGCGTCGTCCTCCATTATTCAGTCTGTTGCCAGAGTTAGAGCTTTCTAATATTTTCTTTTTTTAACGTCGTCTCACGGTGAAAGCACTACAACAATAGTGTAACTGTGCTACGTACTGCACAAAATCATGCACAAAACACAACACAGTAGTTGCACTTCCGCGATTTAAAAACTGGGGGGGAAAGAAGCGTGCGAATAAAATACGTAACGCCAATCGTGCAACGTTGTATGTGCTTTTAAAAACTACGTAGAAGAAGTCAGGAATACTAAAAAAGGGCGGCATGAAATTTGTCTGCTCTGGCATACCGTACATGTAGCTTTCTTTTGGATTTGCGCATGCGTACTAGAGTCATATCTGTCAGTGCAGTAAGGTAAGAAACATTCTCGTGTTTGTGTTTAGTTTTATATTTGTTGTCTGTCTTTGTGTATTGATATGGATAGCACGCTAGTATGTTTCGTGCTTTTGAAGCGTGGACAGCTATAAGTCAAGTATGTATTTTACATTTGCACCCAGCTGCTCAGCTAAGTTAGCCGTACGATAGCTAACCGGCTAATGTAGCATTAGCAAACTAGCCAGTACCAAACAGACAACAATCCTCCGATATGTCGGCTCTTTCGTGACAGCCTGTCACTGACAGGACTTTAAGCATGAATAAAAAGCGTGAAACTGACTCGTTTTCTGTACATGTAACGTTAGCTCAATGCTCACGATAAGAGCTTGTAAAAAAAAAATTTTTTTTTAAATAGCGTTTGCTTTTAATGACAGGAAGTGACTAAGAAAAATGCTGCACATTTATTTAGAAAATTATTCAATGGAGAAAAATGTCAGCTTTTTAATTCAATAATTTATCATTTTTGGCAAATACCACATACATAAAATGAAATGGACCAATAAAAGAACAAACTTAATCTATTACCCGTTGTGTCTGAATGATATTAAAATCTATTATAATTCTATAGTAAAGATAAAAAATAAAAAAGCAACACAAACCCATACAATATTTGAAATGTATAAAATTATCGACTAATGCTACTTATTTAAAAAAACAAACAAACAAACAAACAATTGAATTACGATTTTATTGCACATTATCCAAGACAGACAGATATACAAGAAAGACAGTGTGACAATACAAAAATATAGTACACACAATGATAAGACAAACTAGTAGGGTGAGGGAGGGGGAGGCTGACAGTTTTAAATTATTTCATGCATGTGTTCCTATTTAACACAGTGTGACCATAGGAGCACGTGCATGCACATGATCTTGATTTTATTTATTTATTTACTTTTTTTAAGTTTCTTGATTTTTACAGAAAACAGATAGGATGAGACCAGGCAAGAATATTATGAGACCAGCAAATGCCTTATTCTATTACATCGAGAGGTGGTCATGATGTAAATCTAGGAATGACCTTATTGTGACCCATAAGCCACTCTGTCCAGATGTGAAAGGGATAATGCTACTTCTTAATAAATGTTTTTGTAAAATGTATTTTTATTTTTTATAAGGATGCATGATATGAATTTTTTTCAGCCAATACAGATAACCAATAATTACCTGCTTCTCATGGCCAATAACGATAAGATAACTGACATTCTACACATTCTAGTAGTTTAAAAAGAGGTTCATAACCTGTAACCTGACATCACTATTGTTAACACAACAAAAACAAACAACAGTCCTGACACTTCAAATATCTGACACTTCAATGATTTTTTGCCTAAAAACTCAAACTAAATGCTTTGACATAATGTGTCAAATCAGACATGTCAATGAATACTCAATACATGTTTATTGGAGGACCGCAAACCAACTTTAAAGGTGCATACCTCCACCATCGGAGTGTGCAGATGCTGCGCTTGTTAACTCAATGAAAGCAATGTGGCTTCGAATTATCGGCCGATAATTTATCAGCTTTAATTTCCCTATCAGAATAATACATAATAATATACATTTCCCCATTATCGGCCGATTATTTATCAGTACTGATATATATCGTTCATCTCTAATTTTTTATGTAACAACTGAACTCCCTGGCATTTTCTTTCCTCTTGTTGTTCATTAATTTGTTTTTATGTTGAATGTGAATGTTATAAATAAAGTTGGGGGAAAAAAAACTAGGGATGTAATAATACATAGATCTGGATCGATATATTGATTCAATGATCTACGATCCAATATCATCGATGCAAAGTGAAAATATTGATATGTATCATCATATCATCATATATCATGGTAATGATATCGTTTCATATCGATCGCAGGCCCCTGAATTGAATCGAATCGAAATCGTATCATTGTCCAAAGAATCTATATAATATTATATCATGATGAAACTTGTGATTTACACCCCTAACAATAACGCACAGAATATTAGTCAGTCACTGTTGATATTAAATCAAAAAGGTAATGTAATGTTTTGCTGTGTTGACTTGTCAGGAGCAGTAAGATGGATAGTGGGGAGGCTCCTGCTCAGCGGCCAGTCACCTTGGACATCACAGTGGAAGATGTAACTCAGGAAACCCCAGACCCTCCAGAGCAAGCCACCAGCCAGACCCCCTCCAGAGAAAGTGTCATTCCCCAGGAAGACAGCATCGACTTGGGCGTGGAGTTTGCCACCCCCCTGGAGGACAGCAGCGCTACGCCTTCAGAGAGCCTGATGGACAAGCTCAACGACCAGATGATGGAGAGCGTCATGATTTCTGACTCGCCTAATAACAGTGAGGAGGACGATGTAGGTCCCATTGACTCCTTTCTGGATGGAGGAGAGGAGGAAGAGAATGTGCAAGAGGCACCCGGAGACAAAGAGGAACAAAGTGAAATTGGACAGAATACAACTGAGATTAGAGTTTCGATGGAGGAGCAGGAGACAGGTGGTTCTGTGGAGAAAGTAGGCGAGAACACAGAGGAGGAGACAGACACACAAGAGCAAGTCACAGCCTGTGTTTCGCCTCAAGGTGACGCTCAGAGTCCGTCTGATCTTATAAGTGGGGAACCAACTCCACAAGACGCTAAAGGGACAAGCCCAAAAGACGAACCTGTGCCAGTGTGCACCATATTCAGCCAGGGCACCCAGCCCAAGTCTCTGGTGCCTGATGGCTTCCAGCCCACCCTCATCAAGTCCCCCAGCTTTAGCATGGGGAGTGGTGGAGGAAGCGATGAGGCAGTGACCCCCAGCAAGCTGACGGCCCCCCTCGTGTGCCAGCCCAGCCCCAGCCTCAGTAAGTTCTTCAGCGACAATGCACAGGTCAATCCAGCCACCGACTTCTTTGATTCCTTTACTGCGCCCTCCTCCTTCATCTCTGTTTCAAACCCAAATGCAGAGATCCCTCCTGGCCCCAGCACAGCGCCCATAGCCCGCACCCCTGAGCGCCAGCTCTCTTCCACCTCCTCCTCCATCTCCACCCCCGGAGGACCTCTGGACTCTGGTGCTCCCACTCCTAGTTCAGTGTTTGGCCCTGCCCCTGCTGAATCCACCGCCAAGGCCCAAGCTCCCCCACCCCAAGCAGCCCCGGCTCCAACTCAAGCCCCCGCCCCCGCCGCTCAGCCCTTCAACCAGCTCCAGGCTGTGTTCTCCGGCAGCGACGACCCATTTGCAACAGCGCTGAGCCTGAGTGAGGTGGACCGGCGCCATGATGCCTGGCTGCCATCTGAGGAGACCAGGAAAGTGTTGATCTCTGTGGCCACACAGCAGTACAGCCCGGCCTTTGTCGACACCAACAAACTCTCTATGCCTGGACTCAAGTTTGACAACCTGCAGGTAGGACAAGCACTTAGGCAGTAAAATGCTTATCATACAACTAGGCATTGGGGCTGCAACGATTAGTTGATTAATTGATTAGTTGATCTCTGTTTTATATCGTATTAAATGGAATATCTTTGGGGTTTGGATAAAACAAGACGTTTAAAAGACATCACCTTGGACTTTGAGAAACTGGCATGGACATTTTTCACTATTCGCTGACATTTTATAGACCAAACGATTAATCGAGAAAATAATCGACAGATTAATCGATAATGAAGATAATCGTTAATTGCAGCCCTACTAGGCATTGGACGATATGAAAATTTCATGTCACGATTATCCTGGTCAAAATAATTGTGGTTCACAATAATTATCCTGATAATCATCGGAATATGCTTCAAACATACCTTAAAATATCACTAAAAACACTGGAATCACTTTACCTCACATTTTGTTAAGAAACAAATATTTTTATTGCATCACAGATAGGACACACATCCTTTTTAGTAGAAAACAAGCAATCAAACAGTCTTAATTAAGGTAGTCATAATTCATAAGGTCCCCTTTATTAAAAATTAAAAATGTCATGGGGTGCACTGGTGGCTCACTGGTAGAGCGTGCGCTCCATATACAGAGGCTAAAGTCCGCACCGCCGCGGCCGCGGGTTTGATTGCCGCCCGCGGGCCTTTGCTGCGTGTCATCCCCTCTCTCTCACCCCTTTCCTGTCTACATTCAACTGTACTGTCAATAAAGGCAAAAAGCCCCCAAAATGATCTTTAAAAAAATTTCATAAAAAAGTAGTAGTATAGTAAAGTATGTCATAAAAAATGGCAGTGGAATTCACAGAGAAGCCCAGTGGAAATGCTGTAGCATTTCTACATGCATACAGCCTATTAAATGATCAAAGTTACATTTATTTTTGGTTGTTGTGGTTGATAAATACATGCACAGCAATGTTAATTGTACACTCAATGAACACTTTCAATTTCTACTTCTTTTAATAGGCTACATCAAATGAGTAGATGGATTTTCTGTAAAATAAAATAAATTCTACTTGATTTGAACTATTATGGTTAGAGGAAAAACTGAAGCAAACTGCAGTCAATTCTCCAGTCAATTCACCACCATCAGCTTATTGTGTTTATTATTGCAATCCCTACACGGACCCATCCCTACATACAACATATGTCTTGAGAAAGCCCTGGAAACAATGCCTCCTCTTACAGTTTGTCATTCAAAATAGTAAAAGATGTTGGAGATGGATGCCTTTCAATGTCTTTTTGTTTTTTTGTTTTTTTAAGTGCATTGCACCAATGTTACACTTGAAGTTCACTTTACGTATCGCATAGTACGACTCAGCCTGTGAAAACAGTTGTTTGAGCTTGTAGACCACACATTTTTAACAGAAAGCCTGCATTACAAACTAGATTTGTGGAGTTTAAAAGACAGACCAGGGGTGAGTGCAAATGCCCTGAGCAGCGAGTCCACTGGTCGATTCTCAGCTGGCTGGACTGCTTGCTGCGTGTCATTCCCCTACACTTTTTCCTCACATTTCCTGTCTCTCTCCACTTTCACTAGCAAATAAAGGCATAAAATGGCAAAAAAATCTGAAAAAACAGACCCAGATTGCATCATCAAACGCTATTCGTCAAGGGGGGAAAGAATTGTGCTGTCACATAAGGAGAGAAACAGGAAAATGCCGAAAAGCTGTTGTGTAGCAGCTTTCACACGGAGATTCGAGGCACATAAGATACATGAATATTCACTGTCATTGTGTTAAATCGCTAAATGATGCTGGTGACAGTACTGATGGATAGCTAGCTTGAGTGGAGGCTGCTGCAGTACAGTCCTAAAGTATCAAAGTATAGCAGCATCAGACTGTCGTCTCCAAGTAAATCTCAGCTATTAACAGGTTGCTTATTTACAGACAACACTTACCCTAACAATACCTGAGGCCTGGTAACGTATGCTGCAGACTCCCACCCTGCTCCAGAGCAGGTTATGTTCGAGATAACAGATCAACTCGTATAAAAGCACGGCCTACGGGTTTCGAGAGACGGGCCGTCGCGTTGCCTGCTCCTCATTTGTATAAAGTTGAGGTCTAGGCTACTTTATGCAAATGAGCGTCGTCCAATCAGGTGCAGCAAAGTGTTGTAGGAGACAGAGCCTGTATGTTTTCTTTGTTCTTCATCAGCATGAAAGAGAAATTGACATCTGCAGTGTCAGGATCATAGAAATTTAATTTACTTTAATTTCTATGGTCAGGATACAGACACACCCATCAAGAGTCCAATGTTGGGAAGCGTGGCGATCCCTCGCGTGCAAAAACACCACTGTGGTCATGTACAATAAGTGCATCCATATTTCATGTTAACATATTAATTAGGATGCTAATTTTGCCGAGCGAAAAACAGGCTTAAAAAGAAATTTACTTACCATAAAAATACACAAGCAGCGGACTCCTTAGAGTGTCAAAGTTCTAAGACGAAAACACGGACAACATCCAAAAACAAGTTCACAGCTGTTTAAAAGTACACAGTGCCATGGATAGTATCCCCTGCTTTATCATCAATTTTCTTCTTAATGAGACCAAAATTTACTAAATGAACATCCTGCTGTATTGAAGAAGACTTGAAACTACAGATTGAGACCATAAACTCAGTATGAAACTGTTTACTGAGGTAATAAATCAAGTGAGAAGTAGACTCATTTTCTCACTGACTTATACGTATACAACCACACGTCTTTTTGGAGCCAGTGGAGTCGCCCCCTGCTGGTCATTAGAAAGAATGCTGGTTTAAGGCACCTCCGCATTGGCTTCACTTTTCAGGCCTGGAAGCTCTGTCCATATTTTTTTATACAGTCTGTGGTCTAGACATGCCCATACAACAGCCAGGGAGGCCGTGGCTTTAGCCCCTTTCAGATATGTACCTCATTACATGTATGCAACGGCAATTTTATACATATATAATTTGATACAGGGACCGTTGGATCTGACCTTCTCACAGCAGAGGCCCTGTCAAATCTATATTCTGACAATTTAACTTGAGTCTGTACGGGACATATCATACATATATATATATCATACAAACGCTGGCCTCACTCTGTCCTCCTCCCCTCTGCTTTATTTCCTTATTAAGGACTGCAGCTTTGGCTGAAGAGTCCCCAAATAAGGGCAACATTTAAGCAAAAGAGTAATATAATACTTCTGCCTCTCACCCTCTTCCTCTCTGTAATGCTGATGTGTCAACTGTTTGAGGAAGATTGCAGATGGACACCATTAAATAATTCCAAAAAATACAAAGAGCAGCACGATGACTATTGTCGCTCATGTGGGAACATTACGTCTCAAATGCTTCCATCGTTTTTAAACCCAGCACAAATAGGAAAGGGGACTTTCAGCATTTTTCTAATTGGTCTGACACACACCTGTAGCGCTTCATTCATAAAACAAGGAAGTACTCTCGTATCGATGGAGCGTTTTAGGACGAGGGGAGAACATTTCTCTTTGTTTGATAACATTAAAAGAAAAATTAGCGAGTGGAGAGAGAGACGGGCAGCGGTGCTGTGAGAGAGAAACAAAACGTTATTTTATGATTGTTTCATGCGGTTATGTTCTAAAGCACAAATAAATAACCACCAAACACTCAACAGATGATTTACTGTGGAGACAGATGCTCTTAGATTGATTTTCCTCCTCTGTATTTCATTCACTACATGCAACAGTAAATACTATGCAGGGCTCAGCGTTAAGGCTCGGCCGGGACAGGTGGATTTTTTGTAGGACAAGTGGAAGAGGAATTTACCTGCCCCAAGTTAAAGGTCGCAAAAAAAATACTGTGTGTCTGACTGACTGTGAGCTGTCGTTTGGATTTTGATGCTCGTCTATTCGTGGTGTTACGGTACGAGACTACGGGTGCTTTGAACGGCCAAAAAGAATGAAGAAAGAACCAGAGTTCACCGATCATTTCTTACATTTAACGTAAAGTAAAAAAAAAGAGAATAAAAATTGAAGTCATTCTACTGAACTGTTCTTTTTATTTAAAAAAGTGGTTTTACTTAACAGTTTTTGAGAAATGTAACTGGAAAGTCAGCTTTTATGATTATTTGATGATATTTTAACTTTGGAGCTCCCTTTTTAAATGAAAAAAAAAACAGTACAGTAGAATAACTTCAAATTTTATTTAGTATTTCAACATTCCCCAATAATGGTATGTCTTCATAATAATAAGCCAACAGCAA
>JAOVVB010155363.1:0-11732 GCA_028570985.1 Heterobranchus longifilis | reverse complement strand
TGCGTGCGTGCGTGCGTGCGTGCGTGCGTGCGTGCGTGCGTGCGTGCGTGCGTGCGTGCGTGCGTGCGTGCGCGTGCATGTGCATGTGCGTACATGCATGTGTGCGTGTGTTGTGGAGGGTGTGTGGGGGGTAGGACCACTGCACTCAGGTGGCAAGGTATTTGTGTTTTTAAGTGGTGTACATGTGAGGCTTTGTTTATGCAGTTAAGTCACTGTTTGATTCGGTGTGTGTGTGTGTGTGTGTGCGTGCATGCACGTGCACGTGCACGTGCACGCTCCCCCGGTGCCCTGTCTCGATCCGAGGAGAGGAGAGGAAGGGGGTGCATAAGGGACAGAGGGGGACAGACTCTATCAACAATAAACTGCAAATCTAAGATCAGCGGAATTTATCCCGACGAAATTAGGAATGAAATCTCAAAGCCGGAATAATAACTCGAAATGCCACACATCCGTAAGCTATCAAGCCATAAGCCTCATTTAGCGTGGCTCATTGACTAAGAAAGAACACATTCATGTTTGCATGAATGGCTGAGGGGGAGTAGCTGAGAGGAAGGAAGGTCGGACCATATTCACACATTAACACAGTCACACCTGGGAGCCGCACGGCACAGCCACACAGTCTCGCACTATTGGGCACCGAGCTGCTCCACTGGAACAGCTAAAGGTTAAGTGCCCAGAGGTCGCAGCCCTGATGGTAGTTGTTGAGGGATTTAAACTGCCAGGATTTTCACAGCTACTATACTACTCCGTTTTTAAACTGTGACCTTTCAGTCACAAGCTCATTTCCTCTGAGCCTATCTGTTACTGCAGGTCAATACATGACTGGTGAGGCTAAATGTGGAGATGGTGTGCTGAGATAGTCAGGTCATATTCTACTATTGTTTATGAGCAGAGACCTGTACCTCTTTAAGACAGATGGATCGAGAGATAGGGTCCTTTTCATTATGCTAACGTATGCTTCCTCGCGTCCTCTCTCCTCCCGTTACCCGGAAATCGTCCCCCCTCCGCCATCATGGAGGATCTTACAATCTCTTAAATGCACCTTGAGGAGATGAAGACTAATGAGAGAGGAGGCTTCTGGAGGAGGTTACAGGCAGGGCCGGATCTATGCACAGGCATTCGAGGCACATGCCTAGGGCCCCCTTGCCACTAGGGGACCCTGAAAGATAAATAGAAATATAAATGAAATGTATAATATCGGGCTATACTTTCCACTATAATTAAATGACTAACAAACTAGTCTGCATAGTGCTGCTCTGTGTGTAGAAAGTGTCCCTCTGGTGCTCTTCAGTTTGGGGATCAAACTCATTCAAAATCGTTGAAGGAATCTGAGGCACTCCAGAAGGTGATGATTTAAAAAGCCTTTATTATCTCATGACCATTTTGTATTTTGTACTGGCTGAAACGCACTTATTGATTAAATAGCCATGAGACAATAAAGGCTTTTTAAAGCATAACCTTCTGGAGTGCCTCAGATTCCTTCAACAATTTTGGCAAACAAATTGCGTTTGAATACCGAAAAGCACAGCAGCAGTTTTTTTAAATGTTTACTTTTACAATAGAATTGACATACTCAACATTCATGTTGTATTATTGTGCAGCTAACAATAATAATAAATAATAAATAGCCTAAGTAATCATAACAAATAACACTGACCTGTACATAAATTAGAAGATTTAAACGGAATATTAAATAGATAGATAAGTAGATAGGTCGATCAACTTTTTGAGTGATGTTTAGCGGTTACTACTCTATCCTCATTTCTCAATGTCCTCCTCCATTACAGTCTCTTCCAGGTCTAGTGTTTCGGAGACATCTGCCTCATGCCCAGCCCTGGGTGTGTTTGTGTGTGTATGCTTGTGGCTGTGTGGGTTTGTGTGTGTGTGTCTGTTTGTGTGTGTGTGTGTGTGTGTGCACGCGTGCATGTGTGCACACGAGGGAAGAAGGCTGAGTCTAATTGCACAGACCCATCTGCTGATTCTGGAAAACAGGCTTGCATCTTACAGACACAAACATTACAGACAAAAATACACAAGCACAGACAAACACAAACACACCACAAGTGCCTGCCTCAAAGCCTTCAACTTGGACCCTGAACAATCTGCACCCATTCTCTGGCAGCTGTGTGGACGGCATTGACTGGCATGGTTTACAATATGGACTCTATTGTCTTAGGACAAAGGCCTCTCCACTCAAGGCAAAGGTCACATTATAAGACAATAAGCCTGTATTCATGGGGGGTGGCAACAGGGGGGCAAAGGAGAGTGTGTGTGTGTGTGCGTGCGTGTGTGCGTGCATGTGCGTGCGTGTTGTGTGTGTGTGGTGTTGTGTGTGTGTGGTGTGTGCGTGTGTGTGTGTGTATGACATCAGGTGCAGTTTGTGTACGGCTGCTACAGCTAGAATTTTAATTATTCTAACACAAGTATTTTAATTATATTATGTCCAAAACATTGCTTTAAAAACTATATCCAGAATGTTTTTTTTTATCAAAGAGACAGAAAATTAAAACATTTCATCACCACTTTTACAGAATGTTAGTTTTACAAATATATATATTTTTTTAATTTAGCTTCACACCTAGTTTTCAGTTGCAGTAGCTGTGTGTCGTTGACCAAATATTTTCCATCATTGACAGAATTTTTAAAGAAAAATCTGAAGGCCGTCTGTCATTTTGACAGATTAGAACACTCAGGGCCATCTACTGTAACTTTAACTATTCACACCCCATGTCCAGTTGGTGGCGTGTGCATAGGAATTAGCTATTGTCTGTTCTTTTCTTTGATCTCACATGCATGACCTCGTTGTCTAGCTGGCTTTAGCCATCGCTGCATACTACTGCAAAATGTCACGGCAGCAGAAAGTCCGAAGTTTCTTTAAAAACCCTGAATTATAAACTTAAACAAGGTGAAAAAAGAGGGTTTGATATGGTGGAGTGTGAAGGACAAGCAAGTAATACTGATAACGTTTTATCAGCCAGCGGCAGATGTTATGGGGTAAGCCAGTTGCATGTCATATTATGTCTTCTTATCATTAAAAAATTAACATTAGAATGATGGGTAATAATGGATTATGTCAGAATTTTTACGACCCCGTCCGTCAAAATGATGGACAACAAAAAAGTCTATCACAACCACTGGTGTTTAATTTGGTATGAATACACTGTGTACAAATGAGCGTTTATCTGCTTACAGTAATTGCCCATGCATGTGTTTGCCGTACTGCCATGTGACTCACTTTACATGTAATCGTTGTTTAACCAATGAAACTGATACATATTGTATTTCAATCTGCGCTCTCATTAGTAATGTGGTAAATGAAGGTTGTGTGTTTGTGCATGCGGAGCGGGAAACACCTGTTCCACACATCCCCCATGTGAAGAATGATATATCCCCTTTCCTGTTGTTCTTTCTTTTCACTCATTGTTACAGTGAAATAAAAGACAAAATGCAGCCCTGATATCACAGAGTTAGATTCCAAAGCAAGCTTTCTGAGTCATGAGAGTCGAGGAAGGAAAGCATGCGGGATGACACACACTGGACAGGAAGTACATTTATAATGGACACACACTCACCACATTCACACACTAAGGTTATATCATCCAGTACATTAAAACCAAGATGACTTTAGCTTCAAGCTAAAATACATTTAAAATAAAACTCAAACCAAAAAAACATGGATTAACCACACTGTTACAACTGGTTTAAAAAATACAATTCTGGAAAAAAAGTATGCCTTGCCTATCTCTAAACTACTGCAAACTCATGATTGATGTTTTGAAATGACTTGTTCTGCATATGTCCTTGTGTATTTCTTTTAATATTTTATTAAAGTGGAAGGACACAGGCTTGGGCGGTATCACGGTATTATGGTATACCAGGGCATTTAGAAATCCAGACAGTAAGAATTTAAATTCCATCAAAAATACAGACGCTGGATCATATCGGGATCATTTGTGTTTATTTGCATGACTCGCATACTCGTGTCTGTGCAGAGCTGTAGGCACCTACAACATTTCTTTCATCAACCATGGTGGAAATAATCATTATTGCTGCTTTGTACCTGTTGTGGAAGTCCCGTCTGAAAACCAAACGGCGTCGTGTCTGGATTAAAAACATCACCCGGAGGAACACGGAGCTCTGTAAACTACTTTCACTACTTTCTTCAGGAAGTAAAGTTAGGACTGGATGACTGCCAGTTCCAGCACTACTTGAGGTACAGATTATGATTTTTAATTGCAATAAATGGATCAAAGGTACGCCGAAATAACGACAGCATGATGCCGATTTGCAAAAAGTATGAATTAATGCTTTGACACATCTGTCTGCAAGATGACAAGCAAACAACTTTTAAAATGCACGTTTTTGGAATGGAGTCGAGATTATTCAGGCATGATGGTGACTGCTACAGTGGTATGAACCCAAAATCAACTGATTTTTCCGTGATATAATTGCAATCAACGGATCAAAAGTATGCTGAAATAACTATATCATGATGAAGATTAGTAAAAAGTTTTATCAGGTCTGTCCACAAGACTACAACTTATAAAATGCTTATATACTCTGGTAAAATAGCAAGAATGAAGGTATGAAAAAATACACCTCCCAAGCCTACAACACATACATGACTGCTATCTGCAAATCCACAAAAACTGGGAGCAGCAAGAGTGTTTGTCTGAAGTTGGGCCATGATGCAGCAACATTTAAGCCTTGATCCTATTCCCCGTTAATCCATTTGCTTTCTAGACAACAGAAACAAGGACGTGCTCACAGGCTGCTTGCTCTTGCTTATTTACCAGATCTAATAGGACTAAATCGTCTTTTACAATCACACTGGGGGCTTTACGAAAATAGGAGCCCCCTCCCCAGAAGAGCTGCAGCAGCACCCAGTCAGAGTGGAGAGCCTCCACCCTCCAGGGGGAAGGGAAAGAAAGAACCACCATCTGGGGTTTAGTCATGGTGATGCCAGGGGCTGGGGCTCAGGGATGCTGCTGGGGCTCGAGAAGGGGATGGGGCAGAGGGACTGATAATGGGTATATGGAGTAGACGAGTGATGGCAATGAGGATGGGGCGTGGGGCAAGGTAGACAGAGAGGCTAGTACTTGAACATGCCAAACACAAGACTGGAGGCGAGAGGCGGTGATGGAGATGAAGCGATACGTTGCAGGAGTTTGGCAGGTAATGATGAGTGAGTAGATATTTCACAATCCATCAACAGGAGCAGAAACAAGAATAAAAGCTGAGGGAGATCTTCAAGGCTCTGCACACCCAAGCAGGTGTTTTCAGTTACTCGATTAGACATCTCATCAGGTTGAGTGTAGCTTTGTGATGTCACCATCTCTATAAACTGACTGCAATGATAACGGTGTAAACTGTAAACAGGTGCAACAAAACGTACAGGAGAGTGAGGGAGCTGTCAATCGTTACACCGGCACAGTCCTAAGAAGAGGTTGAGTCAGGCAACATCGGTGAAAACATCTGTGTAGGACGAGTATGGGTGTGTGAGGACGAGTATGGGTGTGTGAGGACGAGTATGGGTGTGTGAGGAAAGTTCAGGAAATACTGAGGAACTGAATCTGTTCACAATGCTAACAGGCTGAATAATAAAATCCAGGTATGGTTGTGATTAAAACAATGATAACAACAGAGAGTAAGAGTTATACAGATATGTAAAAACCTCAAACTGGCTATTAAATCTGGGTGCCGTAGAGACCAATGGTTCGACAGAGAAAAATTATTCTGTACCCAGTGTGAAACAACAGAAGCGGAGAATGAAGCCAATTTTCTTCTTTTTTTGAGAATCTGCTCTCTTTGTAGCAGAAAATGGCTGAGAATGACAACGGGGGAAACATACTGCAGCACGCTGTACTTTAATAACTGAGCTCTTTGCCAACAATTGCCCAAAGTAAATAAATCATGGCATCATTAATGAGGTCATTGATAATGCCAACCAGGTGAAGATAAAAAATATAAATAATCCAATTAACCAATCACAAAATCATCCCTTGAGATTATTAATATTCCCTAACAACAACACAATTTAACAAATCTATCTAATGCAACTATATACTAATATGTGTGTGTGTGTGTGTGTGTGTGTGTGTGTGTGTGTGTGTGTGTGTGTGTGTGTGTGTGTGCGTGCACGCGCGTTGCATATGTGTATACGTTATGGATTTTGTTTGGGGGAAATAGATGGGTTCTTTTGGTCATGCGATGTCAATCCCATCATGGTGTGTCTAGATTGGTGAGCAGGGGGAGCTCTGGTCATATTACGTGGTCCCCAGATATGTATGTATTGTATAAACATATGTTATGTGCTGATATATGTTGTATATTTGTCTCAATAAAAAAATAAAATGCTGCTTCTGATTCCAGAAAGAGATAAAGAATGAGAGAGAGACAGAGATAGCAATCAAGAAAGCTAAACTGAAACTTTGTCAGCAACACAGCCCAGAGCAAAACGATCAGCAAATTTGACAAAGATGGAATTTGCTCAATTGCGGCACTTGGGAAAAGCAAAAGCCCTTCTTCTCACACCAGGGGTGGTGACATGATTTAAACCAGACCTACTGTAAAAGAACAGCTGCTATAACACAAATGGCCCATGACTTTAAAATTTAAGGTCAACCCTAGACCTAGCTTTAACGTCTTCAAGCCTTTGAATTCATGATGATATCAATCACGAAAAAGCTAGTTTTTCCGACACTAAATCAAAGTGAAACCGAGAAGCACAGACGTCGTTAATCTTCAAACAAGACTAAAAGAGCACCTGAAGAGTCTACAGCCATTTTAGCAGCACTGTGCTCACAACATGCTCACAATGACATGCTAATTTTTAGCATGTAAAATGTTTACCATAATTACTATCTAGGTTTAGCTCGTTAGCATGCTATCATTTGCTAATTAGCAGCAAACACAAAGTAAAGCTAAGACTGGCGGCAATGTTTTGAGTTTTGCAGGAGTTTGGTATTGGAGGAATTCATTTTTTTAACTGCAGGTGACGGTAGAGGAAAGGTCATCACCACAGTCATTAGGACAGATCCTCTGGGAACCATGATGGTTCTGGATCTGTATCATAAAATATGGTCTGTATGTACAATTTTTTAAAGATCTTTTTTTTTTGTCTTTTATTGCGAGAAAGGGGTGGGTGAGAGAGACAGAGAGAAAGAGAGAGAGAGGATGACATGCAGCATGGATCGCGGGTTGGAGTCGAACCTGCAGCCACTGTGGCAAGCCTTCAAACACGGGGCGCGCACTGCAGATGATATTCCAAGATCTCCAAACTGCTGGCTGCCTTTGTTGGCCCACTACTGTGTAATTTCTGTTTTTCTTATTGTATCATTCTTGTCTTGTCAAATTAAAAGTATAAACTAACAAATGCCAATTTACACAGGAAATAAAAGTGAAATAAAACCACAAGTCCAATTAGAAGGCTGATACATTTCCCATATATTTTAGCTAATCACCAGTTTAATAATGAATATCTCCAAAGAGGAGGCCAATTTAAGTCAGATTTAAAAAAGACAGATTATGACAGGTAGCTGATGAAGATATATGGAATAAATGCATGACGATGTGCCAAACAGGCTGCCAGCAGAGCACGGAGTGGGAAGATGACAGGGGTCCTTGGCATGAAGGGCCATGTCTGGCAATGAAGGGCACATCATTGAGGATCCAGCAACAGAGGCCTGCAGCGGCTGTTGGCTGTGGGATTTTAGGCATCATTTCACAGACACATAGCCAAGAAATTACACATACGCCACAGAGACAAAAAGCCAGGCAAAGGGGAAAGGCATGTTGACCCTGGGCCTCCATCCTGCAAATCACTCTCTCTCACTCTTTCATTCTAATGTGCTTTCACTTCCTAGCTCACTCGCTCTCCATCTCTAGGACACTTTTCTCCACTTCCCCTCTTTCCCCTTCCCTCCCACTCATGCCTTCTTTCTTTCCTCTCCATCTCACCCACTCAACCCTCCCATCCACGCACGCACACACACACACACAAACACTTTCCCAGCTCACTGCCTGCAGCCCGAGGAAAGTGGAAACCAGCGACAGTGAAGTGTATCAGCCGAGGAACAATGTGCAAGGGGCTGTTTTGTAAGGCTAGCCAAGGAGATTGTGAGGAGACTCCATTATCACTGACCAGCACCGTAGAAAGAATAAGGGCTGCCCCCAACAGTACCACAGCAGTCCTGTCGGACTCGCTCACTGAGTTTGTCAATATCCACCCTGGTAGCAGTTTCACAGGGTACAAAACATTGGTCTCAAATGTGCCATTCATTACAAAAGCCTCCATTATGAGAAAAAGAAACAGGTGTTTCAGTGACACTATTACAGTAGACATTTAGTCAGTTGCCTCAGCCGTGCTGAGTTCTCCAATCTCACTTATAGCTTGCACAAAACATATTTGACTATTCATGTTTTTAATGTCATAGTCTGGCAGGCTTACCAAACAGTGCCGAGATAAAGCCTTACTTCCTGTCTGCACAGGAAGTCCGTGTCTGTGTTCCTGTTCCCAAAGTCTCTTCGCTACAGAAATGAAACAATAACCTCCGAGCTATCAACCTACACGCTGAAAATGACACGTTCTGAAGATTTGGCTCATGTAATAAGGCACGCCTGCTCTGTTCTTTCACTGAATTATTGTAAAGATCTACAAAGAATATGTTTACATCACTTTTGTGGAGGTGTTCCACAGAAACGGGTTCCCTTCCGACACTATTTTGCAGATGCACCGTCGGGGCGTATCGCCGCCCAGGACGATATTGCGCTTAGTTTAAGGAAATACAAACAGGCCAGGGAGTTTTCTTGACTATCCAGGAGTGAAAATTCATTCAATCCAGACAGTGCTGTGGAGATAAGTCTGGCTATGCAAGTGATGAAAATAGGCAACAAGATCTCAGCCAGTCACTCTTAACAATTGAGCTCCACAACACACTAATGCTGTGAAAGCATGCGTCCCCACACCCGTATTACTCATCTCCCGTAGCCGACACCAGAGGGCAAAACCAGAATAGACGTCTAACAAGGAAATAAATAGAAATACTATGACATGCAGAGTTGTTTGAGGCCCTCAGCAGCCACAACATTGACCTCTGTTGTCTATAATATATGAGATGGTGTCAAAGACGGACACAGGACAACAGCAGCCAATATAAGATGCTATGTCCACAAGGAAGGACTGATTGTATGTCAGAGAATGTTGACACTAAAGCCCAGGACAGAGTGAGATCACTCGACGCCCCCCACTCTGTCATGACCAATGACAGCCACTTCCTGCCCCCCTTCCCTGCCCCCTTTTCCACCCCTGGTTCGTGGGTAATTCAACCTACACATGCAGAGGTAGGATTGCAACCGGAGGTGACTGACATTAACCAACCATTCTTACACAAGCGCAACCAAAAAGCATATCTCAGAGGAAGATGAAAGAAAATGAACTTCAAGTTGACTCTGTCAGGTGTCATTTTTTTAGAGATTATTTTTTGGGCTTTTTGCCAGATACAGCTGAAGGTAGACAGGAAAGGGGAGAGAGAGAGAGAGAGAGAGAGAGGGGATGACATGCAGCAAAGTCTGATTCAAACCCGGGGCCGCTGCGGTAAGAACTCTTTTTGTACATGGGCCGTCCGCTCTACCAGGAGAGCTACTGGGGTGCCCAAGTGTCAAATTTATATCGATTTAGTATTACATATGAGAGGCTCATTCATTTTCATCAACCATAACAATACCCGTCAAACCAAAGGCAAAAGTAACTGAGAGAGAGACACTTGTGACAGTGCCCGGGCCAGCTTGTCTTGTTGCTGGTATGTGGCATTAAGCAAAACAAACATGTCTGCCTGACAGTTTCCACTTATTTCTACAAACACAAAGTCCTCAGAAAGTAAACATGTTGGATCCAAATGAAACAAGCTATTACTGACTACTGTTCTACATTACTCAAGTGCCAGATGTTTGTGTGAATATTTGAGTACACAAAGCCACAATGCAGCAAGAACTGGACTAATAGTACAGGACTAGATGACTTGACATCTTAATATTGTCATATCTAAAGAGCAGTGATTTGTCTGTAGTCTTCTTGGCATATGTGGTGTGGAAGACAGCCGGACTAAGGTGGTCTGCATCGCCTAATTTTTATAACTTCCTGACACGACCCCTGTCCAAAAGCCCACTTTACACACCAAATGGCAAGGTGCACACAGGTGTAAAAGCAGAACTCCAAGCACAATATTGCCTGAAAGACCATATAGCCATCTTAAAGGGCAAGTTTGGATGTTCTGAAGTGGAGTTGTATGAGGTACCTTTAGTCAGTGTATTACCTACAGTAGATGACAGTCGGCACGCCTCCAGTTTGGAGAGGCAGACAGGAGTCTCAACACGGAAGCTAAGCAATGTACTGCTGTGGATGGGGTCTGCAGCTAAACATATTTTAGCCACCTAAAAAAGGACCACCTAAAATAATCACTATCAGTTTAAGTGTACGCTATATTCACCGCTTTACCTTGCCGCCAGACAGCGCTTTCTGACGAGGAACAGAAGCTGTTATATACATCTATGCTCTCTTTAAACCCACAAGACTCCTTTGACAAAAACAAAAACTGTTTAAGAAACTACACTTACTAACTCAAGTGGGCGAATATGTGCAGTAACAGTTGTATTTCAATTTAAAAGCAAGAAAAAAAGAACATTTACATGACAAATTTCAGAATTAGCCTGTTTATTCTGATCAAAGTGGTTCCACGAGGCACTTAAACTCTGATTGGGCTCTTACTGAAACTATTAGTGAAATAAAAGTCTCCATACAAACACAGTAACTAGAGTAAATTTAGTCTTCCACTCACCCAGAACACAAAGCATGACTGCGTGAAAGGCACTGAATTTGTCCACACCACAATTTAAGAAAGTCACTTGCTTTATTCAACACAGAAATACTCCACTAGAAATAAAAACAGTGGAAAGAAAGCAAGAAAAACATAATTTCTTGTTTTACAGACTAGCCCTTCAGCACACACATCAAGACAGAGTTTGTTATAGCTCACAATGTATGCTTTAGTTTGTGACGATTTGTTACCTGTATATGTATATACAACTGGATCAGTTATGCACACTTGCAATCAAATATCAAAACCTTTATCAAGAGCTGCAAATGAAAAGTGGGACCAAACCCAAAGTACATGTTTTGAGTATCAAACACTCACCATGTGTCGGCTTAAAAGACGGTTTTACGCATGCACACGCACATGCACACACACACACACACAATAATCCAGGATCCAAGAATGTCACAAACATAGCCATTTTGAATCATCAGAATCATCCCATGCATGTCCCTGCATAATGTCAAAATCCACCCTGTTATTTGAATTGGGTTATAATACCACAAATATACGACTCTTCGTATAATTCTGCAATATCTACTTCATGTTTTCCCACTCAAAACAAATTAAAGTGGAGGTTTCAGCACTGACACTTCATTCCACAGACACAATATTGCTCATTTTTCCTGAGGAGACAATGTATTTTCACTGGCTTTCAATCAAAGCACCTAAAAGCTTCCATTACCATTTACTATCTAGCTATTATTGTAACTGCAGCTGTAGATAATATTACTGAGAACCAAATGAGTTACGACCTTGGACACTTGTGTGTCTGATTGAGATGTCAAAGTATAAGACAACTACACCAATCTCAATATTTCCTTGAAATCCAGCTTGGTGGGGGGGGGGGGTGTATCAGCA
>JAOVVB010155352.1:0-11732 GCA_028570985.1 Heterobranchus longifilis | reverse complement strand
GCAAGAGGCACAGTGCATCATCCATGCTGATAAATCCTGAGTAAATATTGCCTCATACTGTTGTCATTCTTTCAGAATTGTTATCTCATGATCAAATGATAAATGGACTGTACTTGTAGGGCGCCTAAAGTTTGTAGTTTTAAAACCCGGAAAATTATGTTAGCACTTCCTGTTCCCTCGTCTCGAAGTCAATGTGTTTTTTTAATGTGTTTATGGTTAGACATCTGAAATAAGGTCTGTGGTTAACACAAGCTTCACAGATTTTAACATTTTGTCCTACGACATAAAATACGTCGAAGCTTTAACGTGTGTTTAAAAAGGCGGTTGCTAACAAGTGGCTAAATGAGACTACAGATGTTGTCGAGGACATGCGACTGTTGGGTAGTTCCTTTATAGGCTAACATTAGCATTTTACTTTTGCTGATTGCATTTATGCTTCTAAAATCATAAAAGTGGTGTTCACATGGAGAGATTATCTTGATGAACAAAACATGTAAGTATCATAAACGTGTGTTCGCCACAGAGCTTATTTTCTGATCCAAAATCCAATGCAAAAGGCTTTTTGACGAGGGAACCCACGGCGATGCTAACTTCAGCTCACTATATAACACTCTTCTAGTCTTTGTGACCACTCAAAGCACTTTTCATCATTCATCCATTCATACACTGGTGGCAGAGGCTAGTCAGGAGCGATAAACATTCACATACACTCACGCCATTGGCTATGACTTTGGGATTCAGTATCTTGCCCACTTCGACATGTAGACTGCAGAGGCCGGGGATCGAACCACCGACCTTCCGGTGAGTGGATGACAGCTCTTAACTACTGAGCCACGGCCGCCCCGCACACCACAGAGCTGATGTGGAGACTTTGCTCATTTCAGGGTTTCACGTTCATGGAAACTGCAGTAAAAGCTATAAAATCCAGTGATGGAAAGTCGGCCTATTCAATTAAATTAAATTCCATTTTATTTATAGTGTCATATCATAACAAAAGTTATCTCAGGACATTTTTCATAGAGCAGATCTAGAAAATGCTCAATGATTTTAAAAGTCCCAACTTCACCCAGGAGCAAGTGTTACAATATGACAGTGGCGAGAAAAAACTGTCTTTTACAGAAAAAAACTGCCTAGGCTACATTTACTTAAGTACTGTACTTAAGTACAATTTTAAGGTAATTGTATTTTACTTGAGTAATTCCTTTTTATGTTACTTTATATTTCTACTCCACTAAATCTCAGAGGAAAATATTGAACTTTGTACTTTGTACCAGTGGTGGAAGAAGTATTCATGTATTTTACTTCAGTAAAATTATCAATACTACAATGTAAAAATAGTTATAAGTAAAAGTCCTGCATTCAAAATCATACTCAAGTAAAAGTATTAGCATCAAAATATACTTAAAGTACCAGAAGTAAAAGTATTCATTATGCAGAATGGCCCATTTCAGAATCATATATATTATATCACTGAATCTATATATCTATATATCTATATATCACTGAATTATAATTATAGCTGGTAGCTGGTAAAGATGGGGCTAATAAAATAAAATAAAAATAAAAGTATCATACAGTATTTATACACTGCAGGATATCTTCACCTATAATGATACATCATAATTTAATAGTCAAGTTATATTTTGCATTCATAATCTAAATCTGCAAAGTAACTCGTAACTGAAGTTATCAAATAAATGTGGTGGAGTAAAAAGTTCAATATTTGCCTCTGAGATGTAATAGAGTAGAAGTATAAAGTATCAGAAAAATAAATAGACTGCAAAATGGTGCTTAAGTAAATGTTACTTTCCACCACTGATTTGTACACTACATTTATTCGATAAATTATGTTACTAGTTAGTTTCCAGCTGCAGATTATTAATACAACATATTACCGACATATAAAATATTATATATTATTATGGATTCAGCCACACAGCAGTATATAATGTAGTTTAAATTAACCCCACATTTACCATCTTTAACATTAAACATATTAATAAATCAATCATATCATATAATCCAGTAATATAATCTATATTATTCTGTAATGGGGCATTCTGCATAATGACTCCTTTTACTTTTGGTACTTTAAGTATATTTTGATACCAGTACTTTTGTCCTTATACTGAAGTAAAACATGTGTCATTGTCTGAGAAAGATCGGAAAGTCGATCAGTCGATTAATTGATTAGTTGTCAACTATTAAATTAATCTACAACTATTTTGATAATCAAGTAAAAATTAAAATGTGAATATTTTCTGGTTTCTTGTCACATTGATGCAGGTGTCTGTCTGTACTCGTCTCTCGGTGCTGCTGCTTCTTGTGGACCTACAGTGTCCTCTACTGGCGGAAAGGTAAATTACATCTATTCAAATGAATAAATAATGTTTTTCATCTTATCCTTAATTTATTCATGGTACTTTTGCCAAGAGCGATGCTCTTCCTTTTAAGACCACCCTGCTCGCAGCCAGTCACCTGGAGGCTGCCCAGTATAACCGGTCTCACCTGTCGGATCTGTGGAGGACTCTAAATCCTCTACAGTGGTCTGGGGGCCATTCATTTAACATTTAAATGCATCAATCTGGTGCAATTTAAAGAGTAAAAGAGGCTAGATCAGTGAAGAATTCTTCACACCTTTTTTTTCTCTCAAATTTAAATCAAGCATCTCAAGTTGACCCCGGTAATTTAAAGCTACAGAAAATGATAATAAATGGGAAACACTGGGGCTCTCATACATCAAGAAACTACTGAAAATGTACAGGATTCACAGAATCTGCATTAAAACATCCACCAAGTGTGCATAAAATGTCAAATGGTAAATGGACTGTACTTATACAGCCAGGGCTGGATCATGGTGCCATGAGACCCCTGGAGGGCTGGGGGCCCTCACAATGTAAGCACTGAGGAGTCTTGGGGGCCCTTGTGCTTAACTAACACTATAAGCACCCAGGAGCCGAGTGTTCAGCTTGTGCTGTGCACACTGAGGGCCCCGACGTTCAACTTCCTTTGGAAGTGTTGGTCCACACACTGCACTCGGTCTGAAGCTGGGAGGCCCCCTGGCACTCCGAGGCCCAGAGGCACTGGCCCCACTGGCCCAGTTCATAATCCAGCCAGGTATATAGCATAGCACATATAGTATAAATAACATATAGGCCTATAGGATAAATTATTATTTTAAATGTTAGGAACAACTTTCTGTTGTTAAGAAATCAAAAGCTTGGGGGCCCCCTGGTGGTTTCGGGGGCCCTATGCAACCGCATAGTCGGCAAATAGCAAGAAATGGCCGTTAATGAAGTATTGAGACAAGCATGCAGCACCAGAGCCCTATTTTGTTTTTAATTAAAATCTAGACATTATTATGTAACTGTTTACACTGTAAATAGGTTGAACATGCATACGGTACTTGGGCAACTTTTAATAAATGTAATAATATTAGAGCTAAATTGTAATTCATGCCGGAAACAACCATGAACTCGTTCAAGGACTCCACTTTGGGAAATCCCACTTGTGTGCCGAAGTGTAAATGTGAAGTAATGAGCTGCAGTTTGGACCAAATGTGGTGCCAGCAGATCGCCAATAGATGGCAGTGTGCATTCATGCAACACATGTATCTCAGCGATAATGATT
Organism: Heterobranchus longifilis; assembly: GCA_028570985.1. Taxonomy (NCBI): domain Eukaryota; kingdom Metazoa; phylum Chordata; class Actinopteri; order Siluriformes; family Clariidae; genus Heterobranchus; species Heterobranchus longifilis. The sequence continues at coordinate 8,102 of JAOVVB010155352.1, read as the reverse complement.
GAACAAGACTGAATCACACAGATACATTAGTAATAATATTAATACGCATGTAGAGAAGCAGATGTACCATATCATGAATGTAGTGATGATCTTTGAGCTCACACAGCGAGATCTGGTGCTTTACACCAAGACTCATGAATACAAAATGGATAAATGTGAAGCTCCTTAAAAAACCTACAGGGAGTCGAAATCATCCTCTTTGCTGCTCATATCTCTTCTGATGCATTATGTAGGTGTGTAGATGGACCGGATATAGACATCAAGACCATCAGCTGCTTGCAGCAGCTCTGTGTGCGTCCCCGGTGTCTCAATCTGGTGTCACAGCTGTTTAACTCCAGTAATGCCGGCTAATTAAGTATGGTGTAGGGCAACCTGCTGGGACCCCCACGCTTTTGAGTTCATACTGGAGACTCTCAGAATTTCAGGTCAGAGGGCTCCAGGCTCTGGACATTAATGATTAATCCGGAAATTGACTTTGCTCTTCTCATCAGAGGCCCTTGTTGCTGGTAATAGTTAGCAAAGTATGACAAGAAGATCTGTTCCAGTCTTAGAGGCTGTTCAGATCGGGTATTACAGATGAAACCATCAAATATTTCCCTTCCAAGTCGGCTGCCAGCCTATTGCCAGCCATGAAAAATTTAATCGTGGAGAATCATGAGTTCCCTAGTGTATACATCTCAGTTGTTACTATCACATAAATCATACATTATTATAGAAATTACTAATGACAAAGTGCTGCCTACAATGTTTGTCTGTGTGTGTGTGTGTGTGCGCGTGTGTGTGTGTACTTTTCTCGTCCTGATGGTGGTCTCTGGCCCGTGCAGCCGACACTGCCTCTTTAGTCAGGCAACCAGAGAGCAGGGGATGAGAGCAGGCGGGCGGGTGTCAGATCTGTGCAGAGCATCGGAACAAAAACACAGACAGCATGATAATAATATCCAAAATACAATATTCACTCTCGGTGGACATGAAAAATATTTTGAAAATATCAATGTTTAAATATAAATAAATGGCAAAAAACACTTTTAGCTCAGATGTCGTGAACAAAGCCAGAACATGAGTACGTAGTTCTGCTTACAGGTGAGGAGGTGGTCCTCCAGTGTGGACCAGGACACATTTGCATACACACTGCTAGATTAGTGACAGTGACAGATACACTGGAAATACATATAAGGATTATTCATATGTGTAGGTAATAAGAAAGACATCTTACTTTGTGTCTGCTGAGCTTCTCAACGAAAAAAAACAACAACAAACAGCCTGACCAACATTTGATGATGAAAGTTGTCTTGAACTTCAAAAACGAGAGATTTGACGCTCACTAATGTGAACTGGTGTTTGAACAAGATCAAGCTTGAAATATTATCAAAGATAATTATTTATTTGAAAAGGAAATAGATAATACAAATGAAACAAAATCATTTTGTCACATAAATGATTTCATGAGTCATTAATGGCGACAAGAACCCTGTGTTCTCTCACAGGAAACCCATTTGCCGTCTTACTTGCAGACATTACTCTTATGAGTTTGATGACAATGAATAGTTTTGACACAGGGCGCTTCCGAAAAGTGCTTTCTGTGGAGTAAATACTGTACAGTGCAATGCCAAGTAAACAATACATCACATCTGATCATTCATTGGTAAACATCTTTTATATCAAAGAACTTAAATGTTCAAAGTTTCATCAATACAGTACATTTATAGCAGACTTCACATAGACCCTGGGCAAACTCCCAGTCTCAGAGTATTTCACATTTAATTATCTCCCTTTGGAATTCCACCAGCGCCTTCTGATTAGTGTTGCTTTTCTGCAACCTTCAGTTCTGTTTCTCTGAGTGCAGCCTCACCCGCTCTTCTCACAGTTCAGCTGCCCTCTGCTCTCCTTCAGTTTGTCTTTCTGGCCCTCCGGAGTCTTGGAGTCTCCTCTCAAATCGCTAACCACAGCTCGGAGGGTTTTGAACCTGTCCAGCCGGGTGCTCTGGGCCGCCTGAAGCTTGACTTCTGACCCCTGAGATGCACTGAGGGAGCTGAGGGAGCGCACCGCCGCCAGGCCGCGCTCCTTACCGGAGGGACGGCGCGGTGTGGTCATGGTGCCGAGCTCCCCCGGGTGCTCCATGTCCCTGATGACCTCACACAGGTAGCGGGCCAAGTCGTGGCTGGAGAAGGAGATGGTTTTCTGGGAGCGGCGGAAGGTCAGAGGGGACGGCAGGGTTTCTGTCTCTGAGGGGGGGATGGCCAGACGCAGGGCTATAGCTGCGCTGCCATTCGCATTAGACACTCCCTTCTTGTTGTTGTCCTGGGGAAGCTTAGTCTGCGGGTAGGAGATGATGCTTTGTGGGTAGCTGTACCGGAGGGACTGTGCTGGGCTGGGCTGGAGGGAGCGCTGCAGCTCCACCATATTAAAGGCATTCTGAGAGGCCAACAGAGAGAAAAGCAAGAAATGAAGGGAGGACAGAAGAAGAGAAGAAAAGAAAGGTTTTTTTCCCTGTGCAATCTTTTTTTGAATTTAAAGATGGGGTTGGCAGTTTTTTCTTTTGCATCATTTGGCAAAAAAAATCCATAATAGCCTTTCAGCATTATTGTAATTCAAGTGGTCTGAGGGAAAACTAGACTTCTCCACCTCCTCTTGACTCACATTTCAGAAAATCTAGCCTGTGATGAGACTTTGGCCAATCACAGGTCATTTCAGACAGAGAGGGCGTTGCTATTGGCTGTTGTACAAATGCAGATGCACATGCACGTCCCTTCAGATGGTGAAAGTCTGATTCAATGGCAGAAAATCCTGCAGAAAAAGTTGCTATTTCAGCATTGGCAACAGCTGCCTACACTGCAAAGCAAGCCAAAAAAGGAAGACAGACTCATCAAGTCTAAAATAAAGTCTGACAATAAAACACAATAAAATGTGTCAATATTGGCAAAGCATGGGGCGCCCTGGCAGCTCACCTGGCAGCTCACCTGGTAGAGCATGTGCCCCATGTACAAAGGCTGGGGACCTTGCTGCAGCAGCTCTCTCCATCTCTCTGATAGTTTAGCATTCTGCTAACTGTAGCCAAAGACTTAGGGATGAGATCCATGAGCTCACCAGCCAGCCATCCTTTGGCGACGGTTAGCAGAATGTTAAACTATTAGAAACATTTTCTCTCCATCTCTGAAAAGCTTCGCCGATATTGACAGATTTTTATTGTTCACGCATTCATGTTTTATTCATAAACATGTAGCTAGCTAGAGCCTCAAATCACATTATGTCAAAGGCGTTATCAACGGCGCAGACCAAAATACCTCTGGATGCAGCTGCATAGACCTACAACCAATCAGAGCAACGCACTGAGCGACACAAAGTTGGAGCGGTGCTTTGTCTGATTTGATGCAGGAAAATAATCACAAACCTTCTGAAAGTACAGCTAAACAAAACACTAAAATGTGTTTCTGGCAATAAAGCAACAGAATCTTGTTTCGTATTTGATCAGCACTGCCTAGTTTGACAGTTTGATCTGAGTTTCGTGAGCCTGGTGCGTTGCGCTACATTCTAGCATGACGCTCCTCTGTCAGTCATCGTCTTAAACCCGCCCCATATTACATTTAAACGGCTGTGATTGGATCGGCTCGGGTCAGACGTATCTGCTAGAGTAAATTAAACGAGCTCAGCAGATTCGGCAGGATCACAATCATGATGGGGATGAAGTGCGTGCATGTGCCCGTGCTCGTCTGGTGGGAGGGGCTTAGGCAAGAGAGGGGAGAACTGGAGGAGGAGGGCTGAAATTTCAAATTAGGCTATGGCTTCTTTTTTTGCCTTTTCCAGAAAATTGCCTAACCCAGCTTTAAGAGATAATGAAAAACATTGCCACATGACACCAATCTGTGCTCGGAGCAGTGTAACTAACTTAATGCCTCTGCTAGTAAATGAACCTGTTTCTCAGACTAAGACTAAGATCCACCATGTAGGAAGAGGTGTTGGCATCAACAGCACCATTGATTAGCCAAGTAATTAATTATCTGATTGCAGAGGGGGTTGAAAACTGCTATTACCAGCACTATTAAAACAGAGGCACTAACAGCTATTGGTGTCTACTTGCTTAATTTCAGCTAATTGACTCACATTCCCAGATCTCCAGGGAGCTGATATTTGGCTTTCATTTCAGAGCACCAGCAAACCGTTCCCGATCAAATGTCCCTGTTTGCAGGTTTAGCTGCTGTCCTACCTCATTTGTATTCTTATTTCCTTTAAAAAAAGGTCCTGAAATAGAGTATGATGACATTTAAAAACACATCAAAATGGAAATGAGAATTTAAAGTAGTGCAATGTTTGTGTTTAGTGCTCTATTTGCTCTCCCTGCATGTCGAGTAAATACAAGCATGCGTATGTGTTTACCTGGTCCTGCTCCCCTCCACCTTCCTCGTCGTAGTTGAGTACGTTTTCTCGGATGTCCTCCCACTCGCCGTGGTGCGCAGACACATGGTACACACCCTCCTTCAGGCCCTTGTGTCTCCTCCAGCAGGAGTAGAGGAACAGGCCCAGCATCAACACTGAGGGGTGCCAGAGAGCAGGTTAACACACTCACATAATTAAAAGGAGATACAGAAAAACACATTGGGTGTAAATTAAATTAACAACGTGAGCGGAAAGTGATGATATAAACACTGAAATACTTGGCACTGGCTGTCTGTGACTATGTGTTTTCATCAAATGTGAAATGACGCCAAATCTCCTTCTAAATAAATTGAAAATAAGAGACTAAATGGATTTTCCATCACATTAATTTGTCCTGTAAGACCAATTAGCTGCACTAACGGTACAGTTAAGACATACTAATGGAACATACATGGAAATGGAGGCACCACCTTTCCACCTATTCCCATTGATGTTGCATCTCCGTTTCCTGTCTTATCAAAGACCGCAGTTCCTTGGAAACCTATTAACTGAATTTGTACTCCTCCCAGCTTAAACCCAAAGCCTCGGTGGCTCTGCCGAACGTGGAGAAGAATGCTGCAGGAGCCGAGCAGAAAAGGTCCTAAAGCATACACATCAATCACAGCTATTGTGTGCTGAATTATACAACATGCTGGACTGACCTTTAAAGTCCATTAATCTCAACCAATATTTTTCTCCCATCTGCCATCCCTCTCTCCTTCTCCCCTCCTCGCTATCTGTTTTTTACTGGTTCACTCTCGTTCTTTTTTTTTTTTTTTTATCTCTGTAATTCTTTTATTTGTCTCTCTGTATCGGAGCTTCCCCTCTGTCTTCCCTCTTCTCTTCCCCACTCATTAAGCCTCTCACGGTTCCTGTTTTTCAGTCCCTCTCTGGCCTCCGTCTGGCCTCAGCTTTTATCTCTCACACTAGATGGGATCCATTTCAACTAGAATGGTTTATATGGTGCGTGCTAAGTATCAGTTTAATTGGAAATCTTCGGAGAAATGCAAGGTAATCACATTAGTCTGGATTTTTAAAGTAATTGCTTCGAAAGAGAAGAATGCACCAACGGCTCTTCGGGGGTCACACTAACAGGCAGGTATTCACAAACAAAGGCAGAAAAACAACTCCCCGGGAGCTAATCTCTGCTAAATCTCAATTAAAAATCATCATCTCTATTTATTCACTGCCTGGAACATCTTTAACACCTCGGCTGCTACAGTACACTTTTCTATGCTGCACTCGTATTAGACAGAAAAAGAGAGAGATTGTAAGCTTCCCCCCCCTCGCTCCTCGGCTGGCCATCCTCGGTATGGGGTGAGGAGGGGGGCTGTATTGATCAGGTGATCCACCTCCTTCACCGCTGTGCCGGAGCGCCCTCAGAAAACACCAGAATCTCGATGAGGCCCTGCGCCAACCAGACGCCGGCCCTCCTTCTCACCCCCAGAATTACCTGCTCCGAGGGCCTGCAGGCCTGTACTCACCTCAGCACCACCTGACCCGATATTCTACACATCTCAAGGAGGGAGTTCGATACACAGCACAGAGGGGCCGAAGCACCACGCACATTAGGCCAGGTAAACACACACACACACACACACTAGTTGCTAGCTGAAAAACTTTGACCCTACGCCTGCAGCCACTGCTGCCCAGAGTTGTGTGTGTACGGCTACATTCCGGTGAGATCAATATCAGTCAGTGTGGAGAACAAACATCACAGTCATTCATCAATCCATAATGCTGCTGCCTCTCTGCCCTCTAACCGTTACTACGAGCAGGGTATTATGATGTTAGCCCGGACCGGACCGTGTATTATGAATGAGCGTCGAGTAAACAACTACAACACGGCTTGATCAAAACACTTAACCCTTTCACTGTAGCTCCAGTCTGAGGTTAATGAGGAGAAAAAAAGAGCTGCGAGCTGGACAAAACATCAATGGGAAGTTAGTGGGGAAATGAAAACTGACGAAGAAGGAAATGAGACAGATGAGAGATGGGAAAGAGTTGAAATAATTTATTGATACATCTTTCAGGGAATAAAAAAGTACAGGCACTTTACATGATCGCTTGGCATCCGGAGGCCCATATGGGAAGCAAATGTCTCCCATTCTTCAAAAACGATGAATGTCAGATTTGATGTTGGACTAATGAGGCTTGGTCAGACATCAGTTCATCTGGCTCTGTCAATAGCGCACGCTCAACTCACATTCTGGTCAGTCTGTGATGGCTTATGTAAAATTTAATAATGGATGATCATTTTAACTTTTAATGCAAGCTGAGGCAGAGTAGGAGTCCCCCTTTAATTTAGCACCCAGCTAGCACTCTCGCTTAAAATGTGTATTTATGGTATTGGTTACTGTAGTGATGAGGGCTTCACAACTGCATATTGTACAACCACCTGTGGATTAATTACTATTTCCACATTCAGGAACTTTGATCACAAGGTCAAACTGGTTCTTCTTTTTTGCTTTCATGTTGAGAGAAATAATTGTATAGCTTGTTTTATACGGTTTCTTCAAGGTGAGAAAATTGAATTACAAAGTCATCAAAGACAGCTCTATACAATCTGAATTATATCGCGGACGGTTGCTGATTCTCGGTGAAGCGAAAAGTCGAAGAGCAGCCGACAGTGGGCGAGCCACTTCAAATGGACTGCACCTTTCTTTAGTTAGCATGCAAGCAACACATGCATTTTCATGAATGATGCCAAGGCCACACTTTATCATCTTTGAATTCATTATCAAATATTGAAGACCACTTTATGTGTTTCACTCTCAAGTGTCAGAATAACTGATGTCCCAATACTAGCCACACGCCCTGGAGGGAACGTTGAGTCGGTTATAAAGGCAGGGACAGTGTATTGAATTGCCCAAGCGTTTTATAAGCCCGTCTCTGACAGAAAGACTCATAAACAGCAATGTGGCCCTACAGACTGAGTGCAACAACATGCAAGCCACTCACACACGTGTCCTTCTATCTTTGTGAGGACCAGAAAAATCTAATTTCCTTAGCTATAATGCCTAAACTAACACAGTTAACTCCTCAGCCTTAACAATACATTAAAGGGACAGTTCATCTTTTCTGTAGAGATATCAATGCATATACATTTAAAAAAGCTCTGCTGGCAGCAGATATGGGCAGATATCCAATCTTGATCCTATTAGATTTTATCACAGCTTATGACACCACAATTTTATTCGACTGTTTATACAAGTGGGCCGGTGTCATCAGCACTTAACAGTAGCAGATTAATCGATCAGTTAGTCTACAGAAAATAAATCAGCAACTGTTGTGATAACTGATTCATCATTTCAGTCATTTTACAAGCAAAATGCACAACAGTCCCTGGTTCATTTCTTTTCTACATTTTTTTTTAAACATTGGAAATTTAATATTTGGTTTTGAAAAAACAAACACTTGTGTGTCACCTGATGCTGGGTTTTCACAGGCAGCTTCGACAGCGACAGAGCGGCTCAGCGGATTCCAAGTGGAAGTGTGTCACCACAACATGGTGCCGATGGTGCACACTTTTTGCAAACAATTTGTTGTGCCTTGTAACAATAGTTAGCTTCTCACTCATCTCGCGTAGCTAGACCTATCTCCACAGCACTGTGTCTGTGCTGGGGGGGGAGGTCTGGATTGAATAGCTTTCACTCCGGTATAGTGGAAACAACTCGCCTGTTTATATTTCT
>JAOVVB010155313.1:0-11733 GCA_028570985.1 Heterobranchus longifilis | reverse complement strand
ACACACACACACACACACACACACACACACACACACACACACACACACACACACACAGACAGACACACACACACACAGACAGACAGACAGACAGACAGACTCCTTGCTTTATAGTTAGATGTTTTGAGATCACTTTGATTTGGGGAAGAGACAGATGAGATAAATATCCCAGTAATAAATCAAAAGGTGGAAGAGCAGCCTGCCAGAAAGGGGCGACAGGATATGATCTAATGTCCCACGTGTTTCTGGATTAGGCCTTTTCTTCAACGAGCCCTCCCGTTAGGCCCTGTGTGTGAACATCTGCTACCATTACTATGCATCAACACAGTTCACTGAACTTCAGATTTATATGCGAAACAGTTCTGTGGCGATTCATCACCATGGTTAGAAAGTGCTTCAACAAAGTATTGATTTGTTTGTGTTCATTTTAATTTCTAACTTTCACACCTCATTTCTTCTGATCAAAAACAGTTTCAACAAACTGTGTGTGAGCAACCACCAAAGACTCATTTCTCATCACCCCAGTTGATTTTGTTTTTTTATTGTGTGGAAGGCATTAGAATAAAAAAGGACATCCACACTGTCCTACAAAGCCTAAATGTATTAACTTCATGGTCAAAATTGAATTAATCTGGCTTTTGATGTTTGAAGGACTACCATAAACAAAAGTATGAGGGTTATATAAGTGGATCAATACCACTTTTATGTCTGTAGTAAATATGAAGCTATTGTCGGAAGACAGTTAGCTTAGCTTAGCATTATGATGGAAACAGGGCGAAACAGCTAACCTGGCTCTGTCCAAAAGTAACAAATGTAACCTACAGAACCTCTAAAGGTCACTTATCAACATGATATATCTTGTTTGTTCAATCTGTACCAAAAACCGAAGAGTAGTCCAAGAGCAAGTTCTTATTTTACGGGGGGCTATGCGGCTATTTTTTGGTGAGGACTGGAGCAGTGACTTCCTGGAGTCTGACTGCCTCGCAACCATGATGACAACAGGCTGAGCTGAGCTGAGCTGAGCTAAGCTAAACTAACCGGCTGCTGTACCATAATATTTAACGTTACTGTACAGAGATGAGAGTGGTATCAATGTCCTCAGCTCAGTCTCAGCAAGAACGCAGATAAGCAAAAATATCAAATATTCTTTTAATTTCCATGAAAACAGCATGAAAACTTTGCAGTAACTTTGCCCCAGTCAACCACACAGCTAATGTTAAAGCAAGAGCGCAATATCAAGTGAAAGCTAGCTGCTGAGCTAACCACGGCTAGCCTTTGCTAAAGCTAAAAACTAGACTACTTTCTGATTGATTCTTCCCATAGACTGCATGTAAAGATGGACGGCTTGACAACTCCCCAAAAGTGAAGCCAAAACATCTAGATAGCTCCCTGGTGGCTGGCTGCAGTATAGGTCATAAGCCTCCATGTTAGTGGATGGGACATGAGCCAAACTAAAAAAAATCAAAGTACACGTCAAATACATTTTTCCCAAAGATGGTTTCTGTCATTTTAGGTAGTTCTCATCACGCTGATGTTTGTTTTAAGTGTTACATTTTTCTGATAGGTTTGGTTTTACTTTGTTATTTGATGCTATAAAAACGGGGTGAAACGTCATGATTGACAGCTGACTTTGATACCGTCTGGTCGCTACTGTGCAGACTCTGGTTGCAAAATTACAAGATAGCGGTGCCCGTACCCGGGATATTTTGGCTTCAGTTTTGTACAGTGGGAGGAAGTAGGGAACGCGTCGTCCATCTTTATATACAGTCAATGATTCTTCCCTAGTTGTTATCTGTAAATGAAAAATATACATTTTGATAAACGGACATCAAGGTAATTCAGTGCACGAGGCAGTAGGCTACATATATTCATTCAAATGGACAAGAAAGCTGAAAGAACACATTTTGTTGGTAGATAGGCTCCTGCATTTCCCCCTCAAGATTATCCAAAGGCAGTGCATTTTATTTTGTAGCCTATAATAATAAAAGGACTAAAAGGCTTCAAATTAAGGCATTATAACCACCTGTTGTGCAATTTATACAGCCAATTTAATTGCTTCTGTTGGTCTTTAGTATCAAAAGGCAGCCTAATGTACCCACACATGTATTTATTGTAATGTTCAACACTCAGTTTTGAATTGACGTAGAAAAAAAGGTAACACTTTGTTTTATGGGCCCCATACCTGCCCACACATTTCCTAATTTCCTAGAAAGCAGCCAACTCTTAATTCTTAGAATGTTCCAGGAAAAGGCTACGTAATCTATTACTAATCTTGAGAGAAATGCTGAAAGTGGTCATTTGTTACAGTTAGGGGAAAAAAAGAAAGAAAAGCTATTATATATTGATATAATAGAAACCTCTGAGTGCTCTCTCTCCATTAGAGACAGAAATGTCACACAATGTAGTAATTCACAAAGATCACCTCAGGGACATCTACACAATCCTCCATCAGTGATTCCTACATTTATTTATCTGGTTTTAAATCTGAAAGGGAATAAATGTTTGTATCAACTGCACCTGGACTTACTCAATACTGAATAATTGCAGTGCAGAAGTGGCCTCTCTAGTATTTTTTCCTAGAATATAAATCTCCCTATTTGTGCTGGAACTGCAGACAAGAATGTAGACAGTGATGAATGTTTGGACCGGGGTGGAAGACATGGGGTCCCTTGCGGTTTTGTGAACGTGATGGTGTTCTGGGAGTCTCACTTACCGATCACATGCCTGCCGAGCTGCTGTTTTCATGCTGAGAGAGAGAGATTGACCTCGGTTTCCTTGAATCCCCTCCTGAAATTGGAGAAAACACACTTTGATCCATGCTCTGGTTATTACTCATCAGATCTTTTGGCAGGATGTCTTCCCCTCAGAGGGACTCTGGTCACTACGACGTGTTTTTAATAACTTTCCACTGTTTCAGTGGAACATGTTCGGACAACTTTCCCCTCCAGCAGATTAATTTGAACAGGTTGTTATGTTACATGTCATTGATCAGGACACTGCACAGAAAGACTACACTGTTGCCCCTGCTGTGTTAAAGCAACATTATGTAAGAATTGGTTGGGGGTTTTTTTGCGTTTTGGCACCCCTACAGTTTCAGAGTGCAATTCACTTATACCACGCTGTCGTAAATATGGACAGCTCTACTCGTGCATTTCTTTTAATTCCATTTAAGATCAAAAGCCATAGACTGTATAAAAAGATGGATGTAGCTTCCAGGACTGAAAAGTGCCTTAAACCTGCATTCTTTCTAATGACAGGCAGGGGGCGAGTCTAGTTGTACAGGAGTCTATGCAAAAATGAGTCTACTTCTCACTTGATTTATTACATCAGTAAACATTTTCCTAATGAGTTTATGATCTCAATTCTTCAATACATCATGATGTTCATTTTGTAAATTATGGTCCCATTTAGAGTAAAATAGACGATAAATCAGGGTAGCCTACACTTTAGTGCGTGGCTAACCTTGTCATCGACAGGTCGCTATGGTAGTGACTGGATAGAGCCAGTGTCGCCAACTCTTTTCCATTGAAAGTAGCTAGTACTAGCTCCAAAAGTCTCTAAAAGTCACCAGATGATGTCATGAGCTAATTTGCATATTCATGACACCATCACGCATGCGCACCCTCACTCTCAAACCCCCCTCCGTGTGTCCTGCTGCCTGCAGCCCGCCCCACACACCATAGTTGGACAGTGCTGTTGGCAGATCTGTGTGGACTGCGGTTACTCCGAGCAGCACGCACAGGAATTACAGGAATTAATTACATTCTTGTCTTTTCCCTGATGGTCTGAAAGGTCGCTAAATTTGTCGCTATTCGCTTTTTAGAAATAAAGTCTCAGAGGGGTCTGAAAGTCTCTAAATCTAGCGACAAATCTGACAAGTTTGCAACACTGATAAAGCAATTGCACTGCATACATTTAAATAGACGTGAATGTTTTGGGGGTGTTGTGTGTGTCTTCGTTTAGAACTTTGACCCTTTCACAGTTTTCACACATTTTTCACAGTTTTCACATTTCTGTTGCCTAAAAATGGGTTGTTCAGCATTCGGTTGCACCTTGCTAATCAAGATAGCTAGCTAGCGCTAGCCTTAGCTGGTTACTTAAAGGACATTTTACAGATTTTCAACTGGCTCTGTGTCACTGCAGTGAACAGTGCGAGCGTCCGGAGCTCCTCACTCATCTACCATTAAAAATCCTCCGGATGACAGGCGTCAGCTGGTTGAAAATCTGCAAACTTTCTCCCTTTAGCAGTTAGCTTAGCACAGCGCAGCACCATTGGAACAACAGCAGCTTAGCAATTCTGTCCAGCTCCACCTTCTCATACAAATATGGTCACGTCTGATTGCAAAAAAACAAGATGGCGATGGACAAAATGCCAGGCTTCTAAACAGTAGTACACAAACCAGTGGGTGACGTCACGGTGGCTATACGTCCATTATTCTTTACAGTCTATGGTCAAAAACTAGTGAGTTGACAAGCCAGCTAATATTACTTACTAGTCCAACAGCAAGAAGGTCAGCTCAGCATCTGTCTTGCAGCCTTTTATTTCGTCCGGCCTCTTGCTTGGTCAGTCTTCGTAGCTTCCTCAGTCTCTTCCCCTCTGCTATGATGTCCATTGAGGCTGCTGAACCCGGTTTCATTGTCTGCGCCGGTGTCGTACGAGAACTGGAGCCGCCAAGGGCCTGAAAAAACTCCTCCTCCCAGTGGTCCAAAGCTCCTGTGCTAGTGGTGTAAACACCAACACTCACCTGGGGCTCTGAGCTCCCAGTCCTGTCAGCAGAGCTAACTGAACTAACTAGCTGACAGCAGCTACTGTTAGCAGCAGTTAACTGTTAGCAGCAGTTAGCTAATTAGCTGTTAGCAGCAGTTAACTGTTAGCAGCAGTTAGCTAATTAGCTGTTAGCAGCAGTTAACTAGCTGTTAGCAGCAGTTAGCTAATTAGCTGTTAGCAGCAGTTAGCTAGCTGCTAGCAGCACTTAGGTGGTTAGCAGCAGTTGTTAGCGTTAGCCTCCTTTACAAGTAAAGTTTTCTGTCCATCAGGTCTAATGTAAATCACAGTCGAGGCAGAGCAGCAGGAGATCAGAGGGAAAATTAGAAAACATTTTCTCCATAAAATATGATCCAGTTTCATCCAAATCTGTAGTGCTGTAAAGCGTTTCACACTTCTCCCGAGAGATGGCTCACCAAAGTTAAATACCCCACACGTTTTTTTAAATATAGGCCTCTACCAAACAGTTGAGATGTCCTTTCATGGTATTTGTAAAAAAAAATTTTAAAATGAAAATTACACACCATGTTCCAATATGTGAGTATACCAACATACTGTATGTCAATTTGTTACCATGGAATTAGTAGTACCAGTTCTAGTATTATTTTATTATTTTCACATATTTATTCTAGATATTTACCATTACAGTACTTCAAAAACATCTCAGAAATGGTGAAAAATCACACTGATATATTTTTTTATTTTATCAAATATTTAATGGAATAACATTACATGTATGCTATTAACAACAGTGAATATTTGTAAGTTTTTTTATTTAATAAAAAATGTAAATTTATTGTCTTAGCATCAATACCTTTATCAGTATGACAATTCAACCATTTGGTCGAGTATGTTTTTAGACATACTTATGAAATGATTTCAGCATATATATAATGGAACAACAATGAATGATCAGAAGTTTTTTTTTTTTCATAACTAATAGTCATGTTTAATTACATTGGATTAGCTTCACTACCTTTACCATAAAAGGACAAATAAACAGTTTGGTAGAGTATGTTTTTAGAAAATTATTTGACCCTTATTAGACTTTCTTTTGTTGTATAAAATTACATAAATCTGTTCAGTAAGACCTCTGAAACTATAATATGTTGAAAAAAAATATGCCTACCTTTTAAAATTCCACCACACAGAGCCCTCATGTCTGGAGTGACTTTTTAAATTACTAACTTCCTGTAGGAGGCGACCTGTAATGGCAAACTATTTAAAGAGACAGCGACATCTAGTGGATTTTTATAGCATAACATAATTAAACCAAATGGTAGAGATGATCAACCAGGTTAAGTTAAGTTCAACATATTTTTCAATAAGATATAGTGACTCAAAATCTGCTCTACCAAAGAGTTGAGCAGAACCATAGACCATATAAAAGGAATGGACAGAGTAAGAGTGACATCACCCATTGGTTTAGAGAGTCCCGTTTTGAAGCCACAAGTTTGGAATTTGGCCGTCGCCATGTTGAGTTTTTGGAGCCAGAAGTAGACCATATTTGGACAAGAAGGCAGCGCTGGGGACGATGATGTGGTCACGCCAGTGACATCTCGTCTGGTCTCGTCTATGGTATCAATGGTGCTGCTAAGCTAAACCCATGAGCTAACCGCTAAAGAAGGTTAGTTGCCGAATTTCAACCGTCTGACGCGAGTCATCCGGTGGAGTTTTGCTGGCGGATGAACCCGGACCTCTGGGCGCTGTCGCCATTTGCTGCAGTGACACGGAGCTGGGTAAAAATCGGCAAACTTTGCCTTAAGTTAGCAGCTAATGCTACCACGGTTAGCACGGTGCTACTGAACGCTGAACAAGACATTTTTCGGCGACCAAAATGTTCCAAGTAACTTTGATGAAGTGAAAACACACTGTGAAAGGATCAATGTTCTAAAGGAGCTTTCTGACCGCCATGTGGCAACCACCTCTATTTTGATTGACAGCTCTGCGTGTAGCCCCGCCCTAAATCATACGCGTCATTTTGGAGCCAGTGGAGTCGCCCCCTGCTGGTCATTAGAAAGAATGCAGGTTTAAGGCACTTCAGCATTGGCTTCACTTTTCAGGCCCAGGAGCTCCGTCCATCTTTTTATACAGTCTATAGGGCTGACCCCAATGCTCCGAAGCTTTGACTGTTGCCATGGTAATCGACGTCCAAGTCCGTATTTGAATGCTTTTTTTTCAGTTTTTTTCTCTTATTACACATGCATTTCCCCAAAAATCTGGATATGGATCAACATTAATTAGCCTATTATTAGTTAATATTCTCAGCTGGATGTCGCTGTGCATGTGTAGGTGTGGCGTTGTCCTGGGTACTGAAACAGAGCAGTGTTGGAAATCAGCACCAGCTACCAGCCAAATGCTGGTAAAATATGCAAGTGGCTGCTAGATTTGCATCTCTCACTGGTAGATTGGCTGGTAGATTTTGGAATCCACCAGCCACAGTGGCAGGTGGACAAAGAACTGAATTTCCCTGACAGACAGACAGACAGACAGACAGACAGAATGTGTCGCGTAGTTCGGTTTCTCAGCCTGCTTGCTTTTCGTGGTTGCAAATATAACTTACCACTCTAATTCAGAAGGGAAATGACAGGGAAGTGAGGGGACAGTCAGCGGACAGCCTCCCCCTGCTGATTTTGACAGAGAATGGTTCATAAGTTCCAAAAGTATTTAGGCTCTGCTACGTTGTTGTGCGAGTGCTCTGTGTCATTGCAGTGCGGGGAGTACATGCAGAATGGAGCGCTCCATGCTGCCAGCGCCCGGAGCTCCTCACTCACCCGCCAGCAAAAGTCGCGCTTCGAAACCCCCCCCCCCACCCCAAAAAAAAAGACAATCGGCTCTGACTGTATTTTTGCTTATGCACCTATGTACTACTTCTCCTTTTTCGTTGTTTTAACTGACAGGGTGTCAGTGCAGCCTGGAGGCGGGACTGCAGCCCATCAGTTCTCAGGATTCCCACGTGTTCTCTCCCGGGCATGGCCACCTTCGTCACCGCGAGCAAGCCCAACTTCAGGGTCACCAGCACACAAGACCCGACGCCCCTCATCAGCTACCACACCGACAGCTGGATGCCAGCCTACGGCCAGAACTCTCTCGCGTCCGCGGCAGCCAGCCATGAGATGCGCGCAAGCGTCATTATGAAAACCTCTGACTTGACTTCCTCCTGACCTCTGACCCCCAGATGAGGGAGTATCATCACTGCTTCATAGGAACGACCGTTTGTTTTCTCCACCAGAGCTGCATGGAGCCGGAACAGGGTGAGCTTCGAGACCTTTGATTTTTTTTGTAGCTTCTGTCCGGGCGATGAATTATCTGCTGACTGGTGTTAACTGAATTCTCCACGGCTCGACGTGCCCACTGTTTGGTGAGCGCATATGCCAAATTTATTATTTCTGCATCTGTATGGATGCGAGGGTCTGCGTGATGTAAATGTCATCGCCGTCCCAGGTCTGCGAGGGCTCGCCGGCCGTCCGTGTGCAGCTTAGAATTTACACACGCACAAACACATACGCAGCAGGGTTATTGTGACGTAAAAACTCAAACTAAACCCAAAATAAGCAGTGAAAACCAAACTAAAACTCAAAAAACTAAACTCAAACTATATTTTAAAAAACAAATAAAAATTTTGTTTTATTTTTTTAGCTATAATATATCACTACTGAAAAAAGGAGACGGCATGAATTTCTGCACCACAGAAATTGAACAGACTCGACATTGAGATCCGTGCCAAACAATCCAACCATGTATTCTGTATGTATATCGGCTACATACTTCTAAGACATTATACATGGCCGGAACAAAAACAAACTAATAAAACTAAATGTATAAAAACTAAACTAACAAATGCACTCTGACAACAAACTTAAATGAAATCGAAAATTCAAACCAAAAATAAAATAAAAAAACAAATTGCAAACTATTATAACCTTGGTATGCACACGTGTGTGCCCGTTGTCCCTGTCCACATCCGTTTTGGACTCGTGCTAACGTGCTAACACTTCAGCATACGTTATGCCTGATGAAAAATATTCACCACTTTTAATCGAATGAAAGAAAATGTTTTTTATTGCACAAAACTTTTTAGTGACTTATGAGTTGGAATTGCCTTACTGTAGCTTTGTACAAGATCTCATGGGAAGACATATACATAGCACGCCACTTTTAAGGAAATTTCGCCTGTCACGTAAACGCATTTTAAGCTTTTTGTGTGTCATTTAATGCCCCGTTGTCAGGAACCCACTTTTTAACTTACTGGGTAACCATACCCGTCAAACTATGATGCTCCACTACAGTCGCACTTTTAAATGCGTGGTTAACGTATGTTTGTTACGTAAATGAAGTTATGATGTAAGTTAAGCAGTAAACATTGACTTTTGGTTTCGACTTTTGGCAAAAATTCCTCGTTTCACTATCAGAATTTGATCGATTCGGTCCGATGACATCTGGAAAATCTGGAAGAGCTGCTAGATTGTATTATTGTATCCCGGACCGGAAGTCTCTGGTGATTGGTTAGGGAAAATCTAATCTCCCTCCCCCTTGTAAATCAGTCAGAGTGCAGGAAACGTCAGACTGAAGATGGGAACGGAGTGTAACTAGCTGACAGTTCTGTCTGATTTCAGGCAAACATCACCATATAAGTCATCAGGCGAAAAGCAAAAACATGCGTAGGCATAACGCACAAGATGATTTAAGAAACCGGTGTGTTATTCATACGCCATGTGGTGTTAACCAGGCTGCTTTGAAACTACATCCTCATATTCATTTTTATACCGTCTCCAGTCAAACTACTTTTAAGATGACTCACCAGTATTAGATCAGATTACCTGCAATCTTTAAGTAGCGTGCGCTCAAGTGTAAGCAGGAAACGTCGCACTTAATGCTTTACTGGCACACACGGACGGAACAAAGACGCGTTCATAACAAAACAATGAAATGCTGTCGGCAAACAAGCTTTACCGGCAGCGAGTTGCAGAAAGAATCAAAGGCATGTCGTTATCTCGATAGAGATTGACAGTCATCATGAAGCCCTGATTGGCCTCCGCGGTGGAAAGCAGCCGTGTGTGTGTGTGTGTGTTTATCTGTCTGTCTGTCTGGAGACCTCAGGACAATCATGTACCCGCCAACACACAGACACAACGACAGACTGTGAACATTGTATTCATGTCTCCTCCTCTCTTCCTGGTGTTTATAATGTACATAGCTCATATGTATGTATGCCTGCAAGCCGCTTCAGCACCTTACAGACAGCACTTGTGTGTGTGCGTGCATGTGTGTGTGTGTGTGAGTGAGAGAGAGAGAGAGAGAGAGAGAAAGCCTTAATGAAGATGTGTGCCTTTGATAGAGTGGGGCTGGATTCAAACTATCTGTGCTTTAGTCTGCTAGGGACACATGCAGGAAGCTTTCAGGAATTTTACTCCTCCTGTGCATTGAGCACGGAAGAATGCAGAAGTGGTTAACGCACACTCTTTGTGCACACTTTGTACGTCTTTGTCTTGACCTGGGTAATTGAGCAACAATGCTTTCTATTTAAGCCCATTGGGTTATAAGGAGGAGATTGAATCTCAGGGTTTCGGAGGTGCATGTGACCGTCTTTAACTTAACTAACAGCGTAAGAGTAGCGAGTGCAATCGGCAGTTAGTTCTGCACATTTAAAGTGAATGTCTTGCTACGATAACAAGGAATAGGGAAGTCTGGGCTCGAGATACATCCAAGAAGACTGTGTCATCAGCAGAGGCTGGGCTCTGTTTTTAAGTCACACTTGTTTTTAGTCTAGTCCCTTAGCGCAAAACTTCCCGTTTCCCAGTTGACTTTAGTGCACGCACGTCTCAAGTCTTTCCTCTGTTTTCACGAGGGCTGTACTGAGTACGCTGGCATTCAAATGCTGTGCAGCGTCTTTCTTTTTTTTAAAAATCTCTTTTCATTAAACCCTGTATTTCTGCACAGTTGCAGATAAAGAGTAGGCTACAATATTATTATTAGTATTATATTATTTGTTGAATTAGATTCCAGTGGTGTCTGATCCAAACATTTCCAATAAATCAGAGCGTTGTGAAGTTCAAAAGTCAAAATTTATTGGAAAAAAGATAGATGTAGTTATTTTCAAAATTCACAACATGTTTTTTATCCAACAAAATATTCAATCCATAGTCGTTGCTTTTAGCCTTTCAAAAACAACATTTTCACTGCTGTTTGCTCTCCTGCCTGCCGTACACAAAGGAAGGCACGCACCTGTATTAGGGCTGCACGATTATGGCCAAAATGATAATCACGATTATTTTGATCAATATTGAGATCACGATTATTTCTCACGATTATTTATTGGTTTTAGGGACAAATATTTTTCCGGTCCTTATTCACCGTGCATCTTCTAGATGCAAAATATAAATTTTTGTGAGTTTACAATTCCTTCTTTTATATTTCTGGAAGGAGTTTTATATTTACAGATTACACATTTACACATGGATTGATGAGGATTCACACAAATGATATTGAGACAACTCTTAACTCCATACAACTGCAGCTGAACGTCTGCTGCAGGTGGGGAGTCTCCGGTCACTCTCTGTCCATCAGTTCAGTTTGTTTCACATTAAAACATTTATAACAAGAATTTGCCACATTTTATCTTTTGGAAGCTAAGATAAACAGGCTCACGTTACAGACAACTTTCGTTTTTAGCTCGTTAGCAATTCACGACTAGCTTAACAATCGCGCTGTAAAACAACAACTGCGGACAAAGCGTGTGGAAATATCACTTTTCTACAGCTGCTCTACTTGTCGTCAACTTGAGTAACATTATTACATTATTACTTCACCTGGGTGTGAGTAACCGTCTGCAGCTCTGTGTCAGTCTGATCCTCGCTCCCGCTGAAGCACGCAGAGAAGAGGACAGAGACGCTTGCACGGATGGCAGCAGCATAGTTTTTTTCTTTTCATTTGTCTAATAAGACGCTGTGATAAAACACACAGGCGCT
>JAOVVB010155312.1:0-25841 GCA_028570985.1 Heterobranchus longifilis | reverse complement strand
AAATATGTTTAAATAGTATATATATATAATGCTTCTTATAATCGTTATTATATTTTATCTTATTATATTTTATAAGTCCTTCTTTAATGGATATTTTTTTATTTTTCTCATTGTCTCTTATATTTGTTATTATATTATACTTACTGTTTCTCTTCACATTACACTTACTGGAGCCTCCCAGCCAAAGCATTTCTCATGATTGTACTTATATAACCAGAGTGACAAATGGACATTTTGAATCGTTAGTCAATGTCCATTGAGTTCCATAGAGTTCACTTGAAATCTAGAGGAGTTATGTTTTGCCAGCTACATTATGTGCACCGTCACTGTTATCCAGCAGAATGCATTTGCAGTCACGTAATTGTAAAAGTACATGAACTTTTTAAATGCCATAGCAAGGCTATTGCTAAATAACGTGACGCGACAGGTCGTTCGTGATATTGCAAGAATCCAGCTGCCGTGCAAAGGTCAATTGCTAAATGTTAGAGGAAAATCGTGGATGGATGGATGGATGGGGCTTCTTAAGGGGTTGACTTAATCTTTTACATTTTCACTTTGGTGGAGCAGTTTTCACTTTAAAGTGGTGGACAAACACTTGTACTATGTAGTAGCCTATTACAATACTGAAGGACACTCATTATCACAGAGGTAAAGAACAAAAGAAGGAGACCAAACTCAGCTTTTCTGCCATCACATTTTCTCGTTCTTATGATATATTAAGTAATTTCGTTTTAACATTGCGGTTTTCCCTCTTTTGAACAACAATTTCGCTGTTAGATGAAATTCGTCTCGTTAACATAAGTTGGTATAACAAAATAAAAACTTTCATAACGTTGAAAGACGTAGTCAAAGCCATATGGTCAAAGCCTAAAGACTTTTAGGAGAAACTGACGGCTCGTTATCTAGACGATTTTGTAGAATAAACTTTAAAATCTATAGAAGTCGCATACAAGACGTCAATAGCCTACCTTTTGTCAAGTCCCAATAATAGTTCTTCGGAGGAAACAAATGTCACGGCTGGTTTGTGCAGCTGTTATGATGATATCCTACTGACTGCCTCGAGCTACAACAATTTGTGACAGTTCACGCAAGACACAGTTATCGCGAGAATTCACTCCAGATAACTTCCTTCGCTTGAATTCACGTTTTGAGCGTCAAGTATTTCGTAAAATGACTGAAAAACAATTGCAGGTGTCGTTTTTGACCCATGTGATATAGTGTTAGTTGCTTGTTTAACACAGCTGTAGGCTGTTGTAGTAGGCCTATAGTTTATAACAGTTTACATAACGACACAGATCAGTGAACTATCTTACTGTTGAGTGTCGGAGGTGGTCTTTGGTTTAACTTACAACATTTCACACACGATGGCGCTGTAGACTTCCCAAAAATACCTGAATCAATCTTGTGTATATTTGAGGGCCCATTTGTTCACAGTAGTAACAGTAGTAGTTTTTTTTTTCAGTAACAATAGTAGTGCTAAATAATGGTGTTTGTTGTGGCCTCTTCTGACTATCAAGCTACAGTAATAAAACAGTAATATTACCATAAAGGAAAATTGCACTACTTTTTGTCATTACTTAAAGGGGACAGATCATGAAAAACTCACATTTTCAGTGCTTGTGCGTGCGCACACACACACGCACACACACACACACACACACACAGCATTGTGCTGCACATGCAGTAATTTCACTGTTGACTTAACAGAGCTGATATGAATCTGACAAATAATGATGTGGTATGATTTACAGGAACATGCTGCTAAGTGATGTTACTGTAATCAAAGGTTTTTTTCTGTCCTATATGCACAGTGCATGTAGGACAGAAATAAACCTGTGATAAAGGCTTACAAGGCTAAGGTTAGCCAGCTAAGCCTTCAGAGAACGGATCAAGCTGTGTTTTGTCCGATGTGTCAAATCTTAGCCATCTATTTCAGTTACGGCTAGAGGCGGCTGCCAAGCAGCAGACAGCAGGAGACCACTGTTCAAGACCTACAAAATCGGGTATTTTTTTAATGAGACTTAGGGACATTTATAGTCGTGGTTCTGGCGACAAAAACAGGTATTTTTTAATGAGACTTCAGGACATTTCTAGTCGTGGTTCTGGTGACAAAAACTGGTATTTTTTTTTATGAGACTTCGGGACATTTCTAGCCATGGTTCTGGCAACAAAAACGAGTATTTAAAGCCAAAACGTTTCCTTTTCTTAACCAAGTGTTTTTTTGTGTGCCTAAACCTACCACACGTTAACCACAGCCTTGTCACAACATAAAATTAAAAAAATAAATGTAAAGTTTCAACATATCCGCTACATATGAAACTTACAAAAGTAATGTGTCCGTAGTTTGCAGAAACGTACAATGCCAACATTTATTCTGGCGACTGGGTTGCACACATACATCTGTTATTACTGCTGCTGAATGTCTCAGACAATAAACAACAAATATACAATGATGCATTTTATTTATTTTTTTGTTTGTAAAAGAATTTGTCCTTTTGTCCATATTATTCCAGGTGTTTCAATCACTAGGCCCAGTACAGAAAAACGAACCCTTTTAATTATGTTACAGCCAGATGTTAAACCTGTTTATTTCAAGTTCACGCCATTGGGTCATTAGATGACAGAGCTTCACCCATGATGAAAGCATTAAACAAAAAGTTCTCAACTTTATAAAAAAAAGTGGTATAATGTGTGGTGTAGCCCTGGAGAAACCGTTGTAGGAAACAGAATAAAAACAGCTTATGTTGAATGAACACTTCTGTTCTTACAATGAAATGGTTTTACCTTCAACAATAAATCCTATCAGTTACACAAACATTTCTCTGAAAAGAACTATCTCAGATCTAATACACATTTCCCACCACATGTCACCTCTTTAACACATTTTGTCACTTTCTTTTCCATCACAATGCAAACATTGGTTTAGTCTCTTCCTGCTGTACCAGCTACGCTCCTGTAAAAGTGGGCAACAAAAACTGGGTCCCGCTCTTCCAGTATGTGCAGGAAATGATTCCTCTCCTCTTCTCCCCAAGACTCAAACCACTGGGTCCACAGGCGCAGCTGGCATTCAAAGATGTTTGGTAGTCCATCTTTAACCTTGTAGATGTACAAAACAGAGAAGGCAGCTGTTAAATGTTAGAAATGACATAACATCACTCTCTGGACAATCTGTTAAAGGTCCCATATTGTAAAAAGTGAGATTTCCATACCTTTTTTTGATTATAAGCAGGGTGCCTAAGTCAATGTGTTTTTTGAATGTATTTTTGTTTAGACGTCTGAAATAAGCTCTGTGGTTAACACAAACTTCAGAGATTTTTGTCCTACGACATAAAATATGTCTGTAAATACCCTACTAGTGCATTTCCAATGTGTTTAAAAAGGCGGTTGCTAACAAGTGCCTAAATGAGACTATAGAGGTTGTTGAGGACATTGACGTCACCGTCAGCTTACTAGGGCGACTGCGGAATGCGACCGTTGATGTAGTTCGTTTATAGCCTAACATTAGCTTTTTACTTCTGGCGATTGCATTTACGCTTCAAAAATCATAAAAGTGGTGTTCATATGGAGAGATTATCTTGCTAGAGAAAACGTGTATCATAAACTTGCGTTCGCCACAAAGCTTATTTTCTGCAATGATCCAAAAATATGCCTTAATCAACCATTCAAACCCAAATTTATGCATTGTAGTAGCACAATTGTCAGTAGGAGAGAAGGACAGAGCTCCGTGGCGTGCACGTTTGTGTGTGTGTGTGTTTGAGAGAGAAAAAAAGAGCGGGGAAGAGAAGGTATAATATGGACTATAGCACGCAATGTTTCTGTAAAGCCGGAGATATACTTGCTTTTAAATACGCGTACGCGAAGGCATGACGCTGCCTTGTGTATTTTGCATCCGTTTTGTCCGTTCATAGTGTACGTACTCTGAAATTGACGCGACGTCTATACAAACGGATGGTCAAACAGCAAGTATATTTACTGCTTAAGGGCCTGTGTCCATAGTGTTTTTTTGTGCCAGTGCCAGTGTCTTTTTTCAATTGATCCCAATGAGGACAGAGCGTATGTGGCCGCACGCAGTCACCTAGAGAAAAGGAGCTGGACCCAGTGTCTTTTTTCAGAACACGCTGAGCGCTTCAAAATCTCTGAACTTTTCAGAAAGACGCTGTCGTCACCAGCGCTCCTTTTCAGGAAACAACAAAGAGAGAAAAGCCTGTTTGTGGGAGTACATCAACTGGACACTGACTGCTGTGGGTGAGTGTTGTACTTTTATCACTGTACGCTTTGTAAGCTTGTTGTTAGTTGTGCAATCAACCCTCGGTTTACGTAGCATTAAGCTAGCTAGCTTTTTTGATGGCTGGGGTGAAGCTCTCCCCCAGCGCCCTGCCAGCGCTTTTCTGCCAGAAAAAAAACGCTATGTGGACACAGGCCCTTAGTTATTAATAACATTCGGAACACTGCTTTCTCACTTTTTGACCCACCTGTGGGTCACCTTGCCCATCAGACTACGTGTAGTCCCGCTGTGCCGACTGTCCCTTACACACAGATATTGGCTCTGTTGCGGCTTAAAGGCAGAACAACTCTGTCCCCCCGCATTCCATCTCCGTAACTTTCATACAAACAGAGAGACGGAATAAAGGCGCAACATTCCCATCTTTAACAGGCTGTCTGAAGTGGGCTACCGAGAGCGCAGATGCAGAAGACCCGGAAACGCTGACCAATCAGAGCACACTGGGTTTTTTCAGGAGGGGGCTTAAAGAGACAGGCGCTAAAACGGAGCGTTTCAGACAGAGGGTGAATACAGGTATATTCAGACATACAGTATGAGAAAAAAAAATTTAAAGCATGTAAACATGTTGCAGTAGAAATCCAAAATACAAGTATGAACCTGAAAATTAGAATAATATGTCCCCTTTAAAAAGTAACAGTGCAGACTGTACCTGGAGAGTACTGAGTGAATCTAGGAGGGTGCACACTTTCCCAGGTACAGCTTTCCCCAGCAGGTCCTGCAGGAAGCGCTCCCTCTGAGTGGCGTTCCAGCCCTGGAACCAGCTCAGGACACACCGCTGCTCCTGGAGGCTTATGTAGGAGATGGGCTCCGGCTCTCTCACCTTACCTGCACTCGGAGAAGCGCAGGACAGGTTCTCAAGCCTGGGAGGGCTGACTACACCGTGTGACGCTGATGGAAAGTGCTCCGGGCTGGGAGTGGAGCAGCCGGTCCAGTGCTGTGTTGCCAGGGTCGGTGATCCCTCTGTCGGACCTCTGAGCCTGGAGTTGTGAGAGCTACACAGCATGTCTGTGGCTGCGAGTCTGTGGCTGTCAGTGGGCTGTGGTTGCTGCTGCTGCTGCTGATTTAAGCCTTGACTGACATGATTGAACCACGACATATTTGGAAAGACAGGTTTGTTTGAGCCTGAGAAAAGCCAGCTATTCCTCTGCTGTAAGTTAATCAGCTATGCCAGCTGCACAGACTCCTCCGGTCTGGGTAACGTTAACATGTAGCTTACCGTCAATCTGAATTTAAACCTAGCGTAACTGCTCTTAGCATAAATGGTTGCGACTACCCATATTTTAAAAAAACGTAAATCACCTTATTGTCGGCATATTTGAAGTGCTGCGATGTTGAACGAATCGCACTAATCTTTCCGACAAACAGGAAGTGTGCCGTTAGCCGTGTTGTATAGGAAATCAAGCTTGCGCAGATTTTGCGCAGTTTGTAGATGACGAAATAAAAAGATTAAAACGGCAATTTGTGTATACTATATACAATATATTCAGTAGTGCTGAAAATTAATTTTGTGCGCTCTGGGCTTTAAATGTTGAGTTTATTTATTTGATATTTGATTCTAGGGGAAGTCGTCGACGATGACACTGAGTGGAGGAAGGCGTTGCTCGTCGCTCTCGCTGGGAACTGACTAGAGGAACGGAAAATGGCGGATCTCGAAGACGTTACGCTGGACGGGAGACCGCTCCAGTCCCTTCGAGTAGCAGATTTGAAAGCTGCTCTAGAGGAGAGAGGACTCTCGAAAAGTGGGCAGAAGAATGCACTCATTAAAAGACTCAAGGGGGTGAGTTCTGCTGCGAAAAACGGGACCACGGTTGCTTCGAGCTAACGTTAACGTTGAGACGGGCTGATGTTCTCTCGAGGGCCGACAACTGAGTATCGTTACTGCCGAGCAGCGTAGTATAGTTATCGAGGCTAACGACCATCAAATAGCTGAGAAATGCGTCTATTTGCACCACGCCGTGATTGAGCAATGTTTTCACCATGCAGAATTATACCAGCCGTAACAAGGCCGATAGTTAAATCAACTTAGTGGCTAATTTCAAAGTGTTTGTCGGGCTGATGTTGTCCTGTTAGCGCGTTAGCTCCCCTGGCTAACGCTGTGACTTGAGCGGTGGCCTGATTTGCTGCTGTCTATGTTACCGTTAAACGGCGTCTGTCCCAAACAATGTTGGTATGAGTTTAGCCGGGAGACTAATGTCACATACGTTATTTAGTAGTCTCGGCAACTATTATCAGCTAACTATGAATGTTTATTTAACGTTTTCTAAAATAGACATACTCGCTGTTGTCCGCCAATTTTAGCAATAGTTTTGCTGTAAATGGTATCCCAGGCCCATGAGCTGCACAGGTCATGTATGAGCCAGTTTGTTTACATTGCGACGTGTATTCAGCCTTATCTACCTCGCTATGAAAGTTGGGGCATTATTTTATTTTTTTAAGCGGGTAATCCGGTTAACTAACGTTGCAATTTGTCAGCTGAATTGCGCCATGAAAGCAGAAAGTGCTGTTTACTTTTCCATATTCAATGTTTATTATCCCACTCTCACGTGTGAAATCTGGACAGTGCTGTTAATGTTATAACGTTTAACAAATCTTGTTCCTACATTTCCCGTTACAACCAGTGTAGGCACTTTAAAATCTTTATTAACGTGGAAGTGTTGATTGCTTGTATATAATTTAGGCCTCCTGGCACCAAAACCAAACCACTGACCTCAAATGGTTACATTATCATTATTGGTGTTATTTTCTTTACTGCTTATGATGTTGGAGATTATACCATTATTGAACATTACACTTCACAAAGTATTTTTTGTTTACACCCTTGAATGTGCATGCGGGGTGAAATAATACAAGCAGCAGAGTGGGAGGGATGCTGCATGGCTCACTGTCAGGACAGAGATGCATGAAAACAACAAAGTGTTTCATTACAGATTTATACAATTTTAACCAAGTTAGGTCCCGCAGCTTTTGCTTGCAGCTCTTCACACATCATTCTCAGTCTTGTTTGCTTTTTTTTACCACAGTCTGCGAGTTGCCATGCCTTGTCTGACTCTCACCATCTTACTTGTTTGCTTCTGACCAGGGAACTCTGTTATATGTCATCCTCCTCACTTTCTCCACAAGTTTCCCGTTGCTCTCTGTACACACTGTACACTGTATCAAAGGCAACATTTTCCAAACCAAAAATTATAAAGAAAGAGAGGCGGTGATGCAAAATGATGTTTGTACCATTTATGTTGATGGAATGCCGAGGCACGATGGAAATATTGGCAGTCATTAGGGCTGGGTGTCATTCAAATATTTTAGACACCGATATGGATACCGTGACTTCAATACCGGTCCCTGAACAATACTTTTTTCTAAACCAATTTCATGAAATCCATTTTAACAAAAATAAATTACACATTACGGTACAAATCTTAAATTTTATTTTCCAACTCCTTCACACCTATGTAACGTACACTGTTGTTAAGCCTCTGACAACACAACAACACACACACGTGAGCCCTGTCTCTGTGTGTAACATAGTGCATTTCCTGCATGTCTCTATGACGTGTAATATTAGACAGCCAATCACCAGCATCCAGGTTGGAAATTGGCACCAGCCACCAGACAATTGCTTGTAAAATATACAAGTGGCTGCTAGATTTAGTTCACTCACCAGCCAAAAAAAACCCAATGGTAATCTATTGAGTGGTTGTTAGATTTTGGAATCTGCCAGCCACAGTGGCAGGTGGACAAAAGAGTTAATTTCCAACCCTGACCAGCATTATTAGCTCTTGGTTCAAGCATGCTGCATGTTTATTGGTTCACTGAGATTTATTCCTTAGGTACTGAAATTTGGTATTGGAAGACGAGGCATTTTTCGATACTCTGTAGTATTGAAACAATTCGAACTGGTGCCTAAAAGTATCAAAGTTCTGTACACAGCCCTAGCAGTCATAATGAAAATGATTACTGAATACAGTACACAGTAAATAGGTTGCCATAAATTACCCATACTTTTAAAATCATCAGTACCAACTCCACCAACTTTGGAAGAATACTTACCTGTTATTTACATAGAGTGAATAAACTCTCTTATCACAGGCTCTCATGCTGGAGAATCTGCAGAGGACCTCCACCGCACACATCGGACTGCAGCCAAACTCACAGGCAAGTGTCTCAGAGATGCTTTAATTTTCATTTCAATGGTTGAAGCCTCTTCACATATAATTGCCCCTATACATGACAACATGTGTATTAGCACATTTCTTGTAAGTGTCTGCAAAAAAGTGTGTTCAAGTGGCCTTGAAGCCTTGCATCCTATTTTTAATGGTCTCTGTATTTAGATTGGTGAGGAAATGAGCCAGAACAGCTTTATCAAGCAGTATCTGGCTAAACAACAGGAGCTCCTGCGACAGCGGCTGGAGAGAGAGGCTCGCGAAGCATATGACACAAATGGTAAGTGTTGTTAGAATCCTCCACTGCAACTATATAAGTTACTGTATACATTAGGGCTGTACCCACATCAGAATTTTTATTTGGCTGTTCAATACAAAGATTTGACTATTCTTTACTTTTTTTTCATATAGACTAACTTTATCTGGCAGATTAGAAAATCCATTGGCATGAGTTTCAGTGATGATTACGACCACATTAACATGTCAAATGCAGCCTACCGCAATTTCATAATGAACCCATTTCTCAATGGGTGGGGTCTGCACAGTCTGGCCGGGGGATTCAACTTGGTGGGTCAGGGACGGCCACTTGGTGTGGGAGCATCCCCTCGTGGGACCTCTTTCGCATTTCTTTCGTGGTATGCCACGACCGAAGTCAGCTTGAAAAGGCTCACAGATCTGACCATGACATTGCCGCAGACCCCTGACACCAGGACAGTGCGCCCGAACCTCGCCACTACCCGGGGCTGTGCACCCTCTCTCCCTGCAAGGAGGGACAGGGCCCTTGCTCCTGACTGTCAACTGAGCGGACTGTCCTCACTACGTTAATGGTCTGCGGCGATGTCGGCAACCCACCCGACCCTTCTTGAAATGCGTACGCCGTCTCGCTTACCATGCTTTGTGGCTGTGGCTTTTTTGCTGTCATCATCATATCTATAACCTACAACCACCTGTGGGAAACACTGTTCATCGCGCTTGCCCTTCTAGAATATGAAAATATAATGCAGGCCTAATGCAACGCCTGCCACTCAAGGGGAAGGCCTAGTATACATTTGGGATCATTATGCAAAACATTTTTGTGATTTTATTTGTTTGTCTTTTGTAAACAGAGCAAGAGGACCACACAGACGTTAATAACAGTACATCATGCCCTCCTCAAGCCCAGGTCAGACATCACTTTATTTTCTTTCCTATTGCAAGCAGTCACATTCTCTAATCTTTTGTCTGGAGATTTGCCATGGTCTACAATATTTTGCACTTTTGAATGGATTTTGCTGGTAAGAATTGTGCCAGATCCTTTATATAGAAGAACATTTACATATTCCTATGGCAAAATGAGCCTCATCCCCTTTCTGTCCTCATCAGGATGCCACGCCTGCATTTGCTGAACAGCACAAGCCACCGGGCCCCTCTGGTGGAGAGGGATTGTTTGGTGCAGTGAATGAGGGAGAAGGTAACAGGAACCAGGAGGCTGACATGTCTGGTCCTCCTGCTTCTGGGTCTGTGGCCATGCGCATTCCTGGTGGTGAGCACCGGCCAGAGAGGGGCTCTGCCTCCAACGAACTTGCTGCCGACAGTGACGATGATGACAGTGAGGATGGCGAGGAGGATGGTGACGACGATGATTGGGAAAGCGGTGCTCGGAGGAGAAGCCACAGAGAGCCAGCCAGAGCACCCACAAGCAGAGAGAGGTCTGGAGCATCTTGTCAACCCCCGCAGCAACACATGCCTTCCCTTTTGTCCCCTCAACTCCGCCAGCCAACACCTCCTCCCTCCCCACCTCCAGAGTTATCATTCCCCTTGCCTGACACCCCTAAACAAAGCCCCCCTAGTCCAGATGTAGCCCCAGCTAGGCGCTCATCCAGTACCTCCAGCTCTGGTTCCTCCAGCAGTGGCAGCCGCAGTAGCAGCCCAGAGCCACAGAGAAGTGGACATGCAGAGCGCAAGCCGGGCCCGCTGACCCTTCTGGCACGTAAAATGGAGTCAGAAGGGGCTTTCTCTGGAGCAGGTTGGCACCGTGGCAGTGGGGAAGGTGACAGGCAGGACAGCAGTTCCCTGGCTACTTCATTTCCTGGCAGAGGGCCTGCAGAGGGTCTGGTATCTGCCATCACCCACACAGCCAATACTGCCGGCCATGTGTCATTTCCCATGATTTCAGGCACCAACCAGGGTATCGTTGGAGCACATTCGGCCCATATCCAAGTACCTGTGAGTGTGCTCAAGGCCACTGCAACAGAAGAGAGGGATAGAGAGAGGGACTCTGAGATAGAAAGAGAAAAGGCCCTTGAGCTGGAAAGGCAAGAGAAGCAGAGAAAACTTGAGCAAGCAGAGCGGGAAAGAGCTCTTGCACTGGAGAGAGAGGAAAGAGAGAGAGCTCTGGAGAAGGAGAGAATTGAACGACAGCAGGCCTCAGAAAGAGAAGAACGAGAAAAGGCTTTGCAGCGGGAGAGAGAACTTGCTCTAGAACGAGAGAGGCAAGAGAGGGAGCTAGCTTTGGCTAAAGAGAGGGAAGAGCGAGAGCGAGCCTTAGCACGAGAGAGGGAGCTGGAGAGGCAGAAGGAGCTCGAAAGACAGAAGGCCCTGGAGCGCGAACGTCTACAGAGAGAAAAGGAGGAGAGGGAGAAGCGAGAGAGGGAAGAAATGGAGAGAGCAATGGAGCTAGAAAGAGCCAAGGCTTTAGAGCAAGAAAGGAAGGAGAGAGAAAGGGCTCTTGAGCAAGAGAGGCTACAGAGGGAAAGAGCTCTGGAGGCTGAGAGAAAGGAGAAGGAGAGGATTGAGCGAGAAAAGGCTTTGGAGCAGGAAAGGCTGGAAAGGTTAGCAAGAGAGAAAGAGAAAGCCTTAGAGCAAGAAAGACTAGAGAGAGAGAAAGCCTTGGAGCAAGAGAGACTAGAGCGGGAGAAAGCCTTGGAGCAAGAGAGACTAGAGCGAGAGAAAGCCTTGGAGCAAGAGAGACTAGCGCGAGAGAAAGCCTTGGAGCAAGAGAGACTAGAGCGAGCGAAAGCTTTAGAGCAAGAGAGACTAGAGCGAGAGAAAGCCATAGAGCAAGAGCGACTAGAGAGAGAAAAAGCCATAGAGCAAGAGAGACTTGAGAAAGAGAAAGCCTTAGAGCGAGAGAGAATAGAAAGAGAAAGAGCTTTAGAGCAAGAAAGGTTGGAGCGGGAGAGAGCCCTAGAACAACAGAGGATGGAGCTTGAGAGGAAAGAAAAGGAGAGAATTGAGAGAGAGAAAGCACTGGAGCAAGAAAGGATAGAGCGGGAAAAAGCCTTGGAACGAGAGAGGGAGGAAAAAGAGAGATTGGAGAAAGAGGCAGTTCTGGAACAGGAGAGGAAGGAGAAGGAAAGAGCTGAGAAGGAGAGGAAAGAAAGGCTGGAGAGGGAGAAAGCTCTAGAGAAGGAGAAAGTTGAAAGGGAGAGGAGGGAGCAGGAGAAAGCTCTAGAGCAGGAGAAGCTTGAAATGGAGAGGAAGGAGAAGGAGAAAGCTCTAGAGTGGGAGAGACTTGAAAGGGAGAGGAAAGAGAGGGAGAAAGCTCTAGAGCAGGAGAGACTTGAAAGGGAGAGGAAGGAGAAGGAGAAAGCTCTAGAGCAGGAGAAGCTTGAAAGGGAGAGGAAGGAGAAGGAGAAAGCTCTAGAGCAGGAGAAGCTTGAAAGGGAGAGGAAGGAGAGGGAAAAAGCTCTAGAGCAGGAGAAACTGGAAAGGGAGAAGAAGGAGAGGGAGAAAGCTCTAGAGCAGGAAAAGCTTGAAAGGGAGGCGAAGGAGAGGGAGAAAGCTCTAGAGCAGGAGAAACTCGAAAGGGAGAGGAAAGAGAAGGAGAGGGAGAAAGCTCAAGAACAGGAGAAACTCGAAAGGGAGAGGAAAGAGAAGGAGAGGGAGAAAGCTCTAGAGCAAGAGAAACTTGAAAGGGAGAGGAAAGAGAAGGAGAAAGCTCTAGAGCAGGAGAAACATGAAAGGGAGAGGAAGGAGAAGGAAAGGGCTCTTGAACATGAAAGGTTAGAGAAGGAGAAAGCCACACGGAAGGAAAAGGAGGAGCAGGAGAGGGCCCTGGAACGGGAGAAAGAGAGAGCTAGGGTGGCTGAAAAGGAGAGGGAAAGTCACCTTCCTCCATCCAAACGTGGCCGAGAGATTGGTCTCACCCCCTTGCCCACTCCCCCCCTCCTCTCCACAGGACCAGGTAGAAAGACAGCGACAGAGGCAGGAGAGCAAGGCGATGTCCATGCTCCAATGTCCCGGAGTGGCGCAGCAGAATCCGGTGCCCCCATGTCACCAACACCTCCGTTGCCTCAGTCGTCATTCAAGAAGTTCCGATTCTTAAGGGACTCCCCAATTCAGCTCCAATCTTCCTCCCCTTCCATGGT
This sequence comes from Heterobranchus longifilis, assembly GCA_028570985.1. Taxonomy (NCBI): domain Eukaryota; kingdom Metazoa; phylum Chordata; class Actinopteri; order Siluriformes; family Clariidae; genus Heterobranchus; species Heterobranchus longifilis. The sequence continues at coordinate 13,050 of JAOVVB010155312.1, read as the reverse complement.
CATCAAGCGGCCCCGTAACTTCTCTGATACTCCCCAGCCTCGGGCCTCACCTGTCTCATCCCTCACCAATGTCGGGGAACGACAGCAGGAAGGACTCCAATCCTCCGCTGAACAGGAAGACCCACAGATGCGGCCAAAACAGGAGGTTGTTGCCAGGGCGCCGGGATCTTTCGGGGCCCAGCCTGAGAAGGAGACCACTGTTAGTACCACACTGGTCCCAAGTCCCAAAAAAGATGGGGCCACAAGCCTAGTATCAGACAACAAAGAAAAAGCAGATTCAGTGAAGTCAGAACAGGCTGCCAGGGAATCCACCAAACAAGCAAAAGAAGTGGGTGAAAGCAAGGGTCCTACACTCCCAGTGGATACTGCACAGCGGAGGGGAAGAGATGCAAAGAAGGAAGAAAAACAAGCAAGACGAAGATCATCATCTAATGATTCCTCTTCCTCAGAATCAGACTCTGGGTCCTCATCATCTGGGTCCTCTAGCTCATCCACATCCTCTCAAGAGAAAGCCTGCTCCACTTCAAGAGGTAGAAGGGTAAGTGATCTAAAAGGAACCGCTCTCTCCATCCCTGACGGTGCCTATCGTCTTGGAACTTTGGAAATTTACCTAAATTAAGCAGAAATAGAAAATGCATAGTTCACAACCTTTAGGGGTGGGAAATTAACTTTTTTGTCTACCTGCCACTGTGGCTGGTGGATTCCAAAATCTACCAGCCACTCAATAGATTAACATTGTTTTTTATGGCTCGTGAGTGAAGCAAATTGAACAGCCACAGTTCAGACCAAATATTTATGACGAGACGAAACCGTTTAGAATGTTGCAGTGAATAGTTGGAGTGGTGTGACTTGACCCATCTCACCTCGACTCCAGCCGGCTGATGGAGTCAGCATTACTAACATTTGTTATTTTTTAATTTTTTTTTATTGACGATATGCTGTATTTCAGTGCATTGACTGTTGCAGTAAGAAGTATGGTCAATGAGCCACTGTTTAATGTTTATACTTTTCAAAATAAATGAAAGTTTGGGATGGAGCCTCAACAAGGAAGAGAGAGAAGTGTGCAGGCAGGGGTCGAGCAAGAGTGAATGAAAGGTGCTCCCTTTCTTCATTCCTTCACTCACGGCCCATTAATGGGCAGCGAAGCAATGAATCAAATGTTATTTTCGCTATTTCATCATTAGTAGAAATAAATCTGTAGCTAGTATCTCATTATCACTATCCTCATTCATATTTTAAGATGCTACAAATTATATCCAGCGACCAGAAAAGCCTGAAAAGCCGGAAGTTGTAACAAGAGTACAGAGAATCGATGCATTCAAGATGATACCACCGTCTCATCTAGTCACATTGGTGTGAATTGGCAGGTTTCAGAACGTTGCAGACCGACACATTGCAGGTAGTTGCAAGTTTCAACTTGTCTCGTTGCGAATCTTTGGTCTAAACTGGGCCTTAGAGACTGTAGCATGCACCGTGAGTGAAATCAATCATCTATTGGTACCAACCATGTTATGCTAGCTTGTCAGGAAGGGGCTCCAAAGTTAGGCTAAATTTTGGCGAAGGCAAAACTGGCATGGCCATTTTCAAAGGGGTCCCTTTACCTCTGACCTCAACATATTTGAATGAAAATGGGTTCTATAGGTACGCACAAGTCTCCCCTTTACAGACATGCCCACTTTATGCTAATCCAATGCAGTTTTTTGCATGCAGTAAAATGTGTTATTTTCTCCTATTCTAAAATGATGTATTTGAATATTTCTGTGTACTAGGTTCCATAAACAGTCTTGGAATTACATAAATTGGGTATGACTGGAAAGCTGAGACTCAGTGAGCCCAATTGTATTCATGAGTGATGATGTTAGTCCCCATAGGTCCCCATTTTTTAATACTTGACCTCACCGTATAAATTACCTGTTGAGACCTCTAGGATGATCACAGCCTCATGAAACTAGGGCATTCAGAGGATATATAGTTTTCCTACATATATTGACAATAAGGGGGGTTCTGAGCAGTTTCCAGAACAGAAGTCACTGAAAAATGCAGCAGGTGTTTTCAGTAAGCTCCATTTATATCAAGGTTATATGTTGTTACAGCAAATTTTGTACATTTTTTCAGTGCATAAAATGTTGCTCTGGCTCTTTCAGGAAGGGAGACCTGAAAGAGATTCCTCGCCACAGCACAGGGTGACACTAGAGGCTCGGGCTGAGGGTTTAAAGGAAAGTCCAAAAGCCTTCCCTTGCAAAAGAGAGATGTCTGCAGAGAAGACTAACACAATTGCTGATGGAGACAGTCACACCAAGGTCAGTTGCTCATAAGTTAACACACCACCAGATGTTTTTTTTGTCAGTCATCTGTTTTGTATCCCCATCTTGCCTAAAAATCTCAATTCCTAAGAAAATAGATTGATCTAAAATCAAGTTATGCTGCAGACAAATATCATGATGGCTTTATTTCTGGTATTTATTTTGGTGGTGTTACCTGAACTACTTAAACTTTGACATGCGTCAGGGATGCCACAGTGGGGAAATTTTCCCACCGGTTAATAAATTTGTCACAACACCGGTTTTACCAATTACACTGTAAACACACGACTTATGTTATGAATGGCTGTGCCTCTCTGGTCGAGCTTTTACTGTGCACCCCATTTTGGCAGCTGCGGGGTTCAGACAGGAGGCAGAAGCGCCGTTAACGATGCCCTTCGACACCCATGTTAAACCATAGACTGTATAAATATGATGTTAACCAATTGGGTTTTTTGAGACCACTGCGGCATGGAGCTCCACAGTCCGCTCGTAATCTAGTTTCTGGTTTATTTTCTTAGCGATCCGCGCTGATAATCTATTATGAATGATATAAATATATATGATATAAATGATCTGATTCTACACTTTTGCTGTTCGGTTTGTTGGTCTTGTCACGTGATAAGTGAAATCGGATTCTTGCAACTCCGCTGCTGCTGCTGCACGGAGCAGACACTTTCAGTGGCCGCTAATGCGCAAAAATGAACTAAATGGATTTTATTTCTATAAAAGAAAAAGCTAAACCACGGCGGTGGGGGGGTAATGTAATCAGAGTATGCCCAAACACTGTGTAACACCGGTAACACTGACTACCGTGGCAAGCCTAACATACATTGTGTTATTTCACATCTTATTCCATTTCCTGTCCTTTTAAATCCTTAGAAACTGTTCATTGAAGCACCATCCAGAGAGGAGTCACACAGGAAGGAGGAAACTGACAAACAAAGGTCTGCTTTTAATTCTTGGTCTTATTGTGTGTGGGTGTGTTTGTGTGGTGAATGAATCTGTCCTTACAACACTTAAGTCTGCAGGCTGTGAACAGGGTGTCCAGTGAAAATCAATTGGACAACTACTATATAGTCAACAGTGCATTGATACCACTTTTCTACCAAAATTCGCATGTATATGCAGGTTTTTTAAACACGGGAACACCCGCTAAAAATAGGGGATAGACCCCTTTCCCATTGCCAGAAGAGAGCATGCCTTTCTGTTTTTTTCCTGGTGTGTCACGGACCACGGCCAACACTAAAACTTTCCATACAGTGCACAAAACTGCAAACTCTGTTGTACATTCACTTGATATCTTCACTACTAAACTTAAACTTTTCCCCGCTCCGAGCGCTCGCCCTGCATTCACTGGCACACACACACTCACTGGCACACACACACACACTGGCTCTGAGATACCGCACTCAGCACAGGGTTAGTAAACAGTGAAGCAGCATGGTGGCCAGTGGAAATGTTATGGTTTAAATATAAGTTTATTTAGTTTTACAAACTGTGTTTGAGTGTTGCTTGGACGGAGACAGACGGCTGTGATGACGTGTGTCACAGCATCACACAGATAAAGTGGTGAAAATTAGCGTGTTTCCATTAAAGTCGATCGGAGCTGGAGCCGTGACTACTGCAGAGTCATTCGTCCCAGGAATGAATGGCAAGTGTAACATTTCCCATTGGAGACAAAAGCCAGATGTTAGCAGGTGTTTGTGGGTTTTTTGGCCAGTGGGCAAGGGGTATTATTTAATTCAGCTGTTCAACAGCTAGTCATGACATATCAGTACTTTTACCCCCATTGGGGGTTCTACTTTTTTGATAAATTACTTTTATTACTTCATGTTTGTGAAACTGTATTACGAAAAGTGGTTTAGTTTTAGTAATTTGGTTCACAGTATTTTCACACACATCCTTGGTAGTCTGCATTTGATTGAACAGTGTTGTTGGTCCAAACTTAGTCTTGCATAGCCAGACTTATCTCCACAGAGCTGCTGGGGGAAAGTCTGGATTGAATGCGCTTTCACTCCTGGATAGTGGGAAAAAACTCCCTGGCCTGTTTGTATTTCTAAACCAATCACAATCTATTAAAGTTTAATGCCTAACCATACCAATCTAACCATAACTTTTGGAGTTTACTGCCTAATCTTATCAATCTCGTCAGACTTTTGCAAATCTAGGAATACCATCTAGCCATGACCGGGTTAGGGTTACATCAAAGATATTCAATATTTCTAAAAGATACTGTACCTCCAATACCGCCAATGATATAAAGCGGTACACACTTCCAGTCCCCTAAGCGGGCGTGGTCTCGTTTGAAAGTGTAGTAAACGTCATGTGGATGGATGGAAGTTACATTTGCACAATTTTTCTCTTTTATTTTGCTAACAATATATATCTACACAGCTAACAGACATATTTAGCATTAAAAAAAATTGTAATCTGTGGTAATCGCAGATGTTGGTTGATATTATCTTAGCTGCGTTGCTAGATTTCGTTGCTGAGAGAGAAAAAGGCCTCGAACAAAGTTAAACTCCTCCTGATTTGTCCATCTGGAAAATGTCATTTTGGTGTTAGAATGGTTGGGAGATATGTGGCTTGTGAAAAATGGGTCCAATATTTACTTTGGTGACTGTGGGGTAAAAGGATCGATCATAATCTGTGTAAACGTTCACTTCTCCCATTGGAATCAGTAGAACAGCTACTAGTCTCCTAAAGAGGTGGGGCAGTAACTATATGGCTCCAAGTTGCAGCATCTCAGTTCACACCATGGATGTATAATAAAACCTGGATACAGCATTCAAGGCTGAGCTCCGTTCCTTCCTATGAAAGTTGCTCAGTGGCGCATGAAGTCAAAAAACTCAACTGCCATCTCTAAAATGGATGAACGACACTGCTTCCGCATTATGTGGCCCATGTGGCTAACTTGAAGTTGGAGTAAGTGATTCAATCTTGTGGCTTTTCTAGACTTTCGAACTGTTATCAAACTGAATGGACCTAATCCTGATAGTGAAACGAGTCATTTTGTGGGGGTTGTGATGCAGACATTTTTTTATCCATGGTCCATGGCATCACGTGACGGCCGCCATAGTTGTAATACCACCGTTTGGCTGCTATGTCAAATTGGCTTCAACGGCCGGGGCACTTCCTGGGGGCCTGGTTCATCCATGGTCTCTGGTTACGTCTTGTTAAGGTGAGTCACGTCTTCATGTGTAATGATTATAAAGATTATTGCTGCGTTTGGCCTCATTTATTCAATACAACATTGCGTGGTAGCAGTGTTAAAATAACCGTCTGTATGTAGACGCCTGCGCAGTATGCCTGTGTTGACGTTCAGCGACTGCATTCTAGCATATTGTGAGAAGATGCCCATCCTGTTTTTCCATTCGTTGCAACATGGCTGTGCTGCGACGATGACTTTAGCTGCCTATGGTTTTCCAAACAGCAGGCGAGGGTTTGTCCGTGGCAGGCTTTGGTTGGCAGCCGGTACGGACATGAATGCGTTCAGAGAATAGTAGTGTCTGGTGAAAGGGAGGCAGGAGGGAGGGGAGAGAGAGAGGTGGCTCTTTGCGACGCAGTCGTTTTAGCAACTGTATGCTGCGTTTTAACCGTGAACAGTTTGTGTCTTTGCTATGAAGTTCCCCCACGTTAAGCCGGAATGAGTGGACGTGTTCACATGTGCGCGCATGAGGATGTAAGGAGAACGTGAGGCGCACGCTCTTTAGTCAGGTATTGTGTGGCTGTCGGCAGGGCTGAAGGAGGACTGCGGTGGCTCTGCAGTCTGCATTCTCCTCTGCTCAGTCCTTTGACCCCCATTTAAGAATTGAGAGCAACGTATTTGTGAAATGACAAAGTGACGGTGGTCAACAGTGTGAGAGTGTGTTATTCTAGCATCACCTGGTTGCTGTTTGTGTATCTCAGTGGAGTAGATTCATCTGCTGAGATTTTGTGATAGTTTTAATGCTGCCTTGTGGTTTAAAAAAAACTTGAATGTCTATATTTAGTCCTCTATGATGTACATGTAGTTTCGTGAAATTTAAAGGAACATACCAATAGTAGGGCTTTTGAATGTTTAGCCCATTTAAATACAGCTTATGTGTACTTCACATACCAAGGCATTCTGTAATGATTTTGAGAGGGCTTATGCATTGCCATTCTCATTTTAAAGCATGTAATCTGACTGAACTTTTCTTGTATTCTGTGATATTGGCATATTCAACTTTTATATTCTGTTTCATTGCTTCTATTAAATTATGAATGTATGCTGTTGCATTTGTTTAGCCTTGATACCTTTTTTTTGAAAATGAATTTGAAAAACATAATTTTTTTCTCTATCCTAATGGTGTGCTCATCTGTTTTCCTGCTGCAATGTATTTTTCACACTATGCAGGCAGGTGAAGCAGACTGCCATGGCAGAGCCAGAGAAGCTTCCAGAGATCAGCGAGGAGGTAAGGCACCTGAAGAACCATCAATCATCTTGGTCCTCAAAGCTGTCGGTGACTGAGGACTTAGATGGGCGGACCCATTTGATCTTTTATAGTTGAATCTTTATAGTTTAGTTTTTATTAACCTGGATACATTACAGTATAGGACATTTTTATTATGTGTCTATATTCTTTGTTGGAAATCTTTTCTTTACATTTAAAATATAGATGACTTAATGAGCCCTTTTCACAAGTGGTAGAATATGTGTAGGAAATAACATTTTTTTTAATATGGCTGTTTGTTAAACCTTTGTTGGCACTGTCATAGGCAGAAACAGCAAGGGTGTTTTCTCACTGTGGCTGATGTTTAAACCCCAAATGATTGCTTTGTTATAAAGGTGCTCATGCCTCTTCCATTGCCCCTATTGGTACCTGCATACTACCTCTGCCACTACTACTACTACTACTTCTACTACTACTACTACTACTACTGCTACTGCTGCACCTGTTCCACTGTCCCCAAGAATCCAGAGTTGACCACAGATAAGCCCCCAAGGCTGCACTACAGAGGGACACCCCTGGCAACAAAGGCTGCCTCACTTTCATGGATATGGCTGGCAAGAGCAATTGACCGGACCAGAAGATTCAAAGAAGGGGCTGGCTAGTCAATGTGGCCCACTTCTCTTAGCCTTTTTCCCACTAATCGGGCCATGTGCCCTTAAAATCAACATGGAGACAAGACAAGCAAGGATGCGTGCTCGCCTTAAGTCAAGGCTGCTGTGAAACCCTCTCAACGACTGAGTAGTTTTCATATTGTTTCACTTTGAGACATTTTAACCCACTTGCAAAGAAACGTGGGGCATTATGGACATGCCATTTAATATGGTTGGTGAACTGTAACATCTTGACAGAGGACATTTGGATTTTGTTAATCTCCTGGAATGGGATTCAGAATACTCCAGCTAAATACCCTTCATGGATACTAAATGAGGCCAAAGCTTTTACCTGGACTCAATATGGGCTTGACAGTTTTTATTTGAACTGAAGGACTTACTGTTTCTACAACAGCCATCTCTGGAGTTTGCTACTTTGTGACTCTCACTATGAACTTACTGCGCCTCAAACACAACTGAACACTAACATCAAAATGTGGGATTTGTGTGCACAGTGACTGTTGACAGCATTCAACATCTGGTCTCCAACCCATCAGACTCATCCTACTGTTGTCATGAGAGCCTGCCGCTCTTTTAAACGGACTAATGCCAAACACCCGAGGATGACTGCTTTGGCCAAAAGCAGTTCAAAGCCCCTACCCAAATGAACTATTGAGCCCATCCTGCCAGCCAACACGCTTTCAGATTTCCATCCAAACATCTCAGCCACCTTTGATTGGACCCTTGTTGCCTAGATACAGTACATGCAGTCGTGATTGGGCCATATCCAAACCAGTAAGGATCAGGTGTCAGTGGTACCAGGGAATAAGTAGACGTTTACTCAATGTTATCTTTCATACAGTTATTTTGAAAATGCTTAGTTTCCAGTCATACTCTGTGTAGTATTTGCTGGGAGAATCAGCATTTAATTTTTTTTAAATCTTATTTGTGGTCACTGCAGTTTAATCTAAATGGTTCTATACTTGTCATAATTTTTAATGTTTAATATTCACTTCTGTGAAACTAATTAGAGTTAATGTGTATATTCAGACACAAAGTTTTAAAATAACAAGAATTTAAACTGCAGTGTTTCCACCAGATCCTTGTTTGTATGATAGAGACTGCAACTACAGTTCTCAAAAGCAAGTAATAATAAATAATCTATAGGTGTAGATTAGATTGTCAACTAAGTATGAATGGCATGCACTTGACTACCAGTACAGTACCAAAACAGCTCGCTGTCATTCAGTAGACTTGAATTGAAAAAGCCTTTGCACAGCAGTTTCTATCATTCACTCTCAGCCCCTACTTGGCTCCTTTCTGTTATTGTTCCACCTTTCCTCCAACCTGTCCTTGACCACTTGGTGTCTGCCTCTCACCTCTCCTGTGTATCGGGTTGTTTTTATCTCCTTGTGTTTCAGACGCCAAAGGCCTTCTCAGCTCGTAAGATCTCTATTAGCAGTAAGTACACCCTAACCACTTGCTTTCTTCACCAGCATTCATTACTGTTGGTTTATTGCACATTGTCATTATTTATAATGTTTGTATTCATGGCATTATTAGTCTAAAGCTACATCCACACTTTCGTTTTCATTTTTAAACTGTTTTAAAATGAAAAACCAACACAAGCGTTTTACCTCTGTATCACAAATAATCTCTGTCTATATTAACACATGAACGTTCACGTGCACTGAGCATACATTATCAAACGATACTCTGTGTTTGAGAATACAGAAATGACTACAGAGGAGGAGGGACATCAATGGTGAAAAGTAAGACCAGAGATTTCTTTGCTTGGACCAACGATGTGGCACATGAAGCAGTAAAGGCGGCAGAAAACATAGATTGGGAGTCGTTGTTGGGGTGCGCTGGTGGCTCAGTGGTAGAGCAACATGCACCCCATGTATAGAGGCTAAGGTCCTCGCCACCACAGCTGTGGGTTCGACTCCTGCCCCTTTGCTACATGTCGTCCCCTCTCTCTCACCGTTTTCCTGTCCTACCTTCTGCTGTACTATCAATAAAGGAAAAAAAGCCAAAAAAAGAATCTTTAAAAAAAAAAAAGATTGGGAGTGGTACCGGGAGCATTATCCATCACCGGAGGAAATCATGGCAATGGAAAAGGAGCACCCAAAAGAAGGATGAAATCCCAAAAGCTATTTAATGTAACTATGTCTAGCTAACTGAACAGCTGAACGACTGACTGATAAGACCTAATCAGGAAGTGAATGTGGATGTCTGCGTCATTGCCCAGAAGTCTGTTTCCGCTCATCCAGACTAAAACACAAGCCTAGAGTTTTCAAACTAAAATGAGATAAGCAGCGTTTCCAAACGTCTCCGTTTTAGGGACTCGGCGGAGTAATGTCGACACCAGCCGTAAGAGTAAAAGTTGTGTTTTGAAACGAAAACGTATTGGTGTGGATGTAGCCTAAGGTTTGAGAACTCTAAATAAATCTTGAATGTGGATTGCATGGTCATCCATATTTCAAAAATATATGGCCAGAAGACTGTTGTGTGCATGAATTTGTGATGTCATGTCATGTACACTTATGCTGTACTGCAGGGGCGCTCAAAGTTTTGATGACCGATTGCCATTTTAGGGAGCCAGCATATGATTGAGGGCCGTACGGGAAAAACGCAGTTGCAAATTTTCCACCAACTTCAGCTAACGCCACTAGCATTGATGACAGAACATCATCTGACAGATGCTTGTTAGATGCAGTTCGATGCAGTAGCCGAGTAGTGTATTAAATGTAGGCTATTAAAAGTGAACATATTGAAATGGATCACAGATAATAAAGTATGATGCATGCATTTCATGTAATGTTCAGGGGCCGCACAAAATGTTTCGGAGGGCCACCATTGGCCCATGGGCTGCACTTTTGTCGATGCTGTAGTGTATATGCCATGCGCCGGAGGATTCAATTAGTTTTTTTTGTTGTCTTACCAGGCAGTAAATCGTCCCCAGGCACAGGCAGTGCAGAGGGCGAGCAGGACTCTGGGACGGCGGCCGGTCGCAAGAGGAGGTGGGGCTCCAGTACAGCTGTCACTGCCAAGAAACCTTCCATCAGCATCACCACAGATTCACTCAAGGTATTTGCAGCATGGTAAAACATTGTGGTTGCTAGTATAGATGCACTGTGAGGCACGTGCCCCGCCTCTGTCCTCTGTGTTGAATACAGCAGGCCCATTCATCTTGTGCTTTATCTCTGTTCTTTGCCCTCAGTCTCTGATCCCAGACATTCGTCCGTGTCTGGGGCAGGAGGCAGTAGTGGACCTGCACCCAGAGGAGGCTGTCCTGTCTGGGGCCGAGGAGGAAGAGAGGGAGCGCTCTGACCAGGACCTTCAGATACGACGCACCGTCACACAGGTTGGTCTACACCACCTAACTGTTTAAAAGCAGAGACACACCAACCCGACTCCAAAGAACTAGTGGCTAGGGCCGCCGTTGGGCCAAAAAAGTTGCACCTGAACACATCACAAAGACAACGGCCAACGTTCTGCTCTGGCATGAGAGGTAATAACTCCCCATACCAGCAGGTTGCGGTCGTTTGTATTTGTCATTCAAAATGAGAAACCAGATATACAAACCGTTGTTATGATAGCCACCATGTAGCTTACATTTTTCAAAGGGGTAGGGCTGCCCCCTGAAAGTCGATGAGTCGAGTCATACGTCAGTGACCCCTCAGTCGACATGGAATTCTTTAAGCATGGTAAACGAGACAAGGTCCGTGTTTCAAGACGGGTCGTCTGGGTTGCCGACATCGCCGCAGACCCCTGATGCACTGAGGACAGTCCGCTCAGTTGACAGTCGGGAGCAGGGGCCCCGTCCCTCCCCGCAGGGAGAGAGATTGCATGGCCCCGGGAAGCGGCGAGGTATGGGCTGTCGTGGCTAGAGAGCCACGTTCACCCCAGACCTTTCCAAGCCAACTTCAGTCGTGGCACACCGCCATGTCGAGTTGAACCCCCTGGGCACACTGCGTGGATCCCTCTCGTTAAGAAGTGTATACCTATTTTTGGTTCATTATGAAACTGGCGGGTCACATTTGACCACATTTTACCATGTTAATGTGGTCGAAATCATCACTGAAACTCATGCCAATGGATTGGATTGCAAGATTATGAAATCTGACCTCAAGAAGACTGAAAATGGTTCTATTGGTTCTCACAAGTCTCCCCGTTACAGACATGTCCACTTTATGACAATCCCATGTCGTGAGTTTTTCCTCATGCAGTACAAATGTGTTATTTTCACCGATCCTAAAATGGTGTATTTGAATATTTCTGCATACTGGGGTCCCTAAACAGTCTTGGAATTACATAAATTGGGTAAGAGGTTAATCATGAATTGCTTGTGTTAATGCCTTCCCTCTATTGCAGGTGGTGCACTCAGAGAGCCAGGAGAATGGGCAGAAAGAGGCAAAGAGGAGCAGACATGAGGAGTTGGAGGAGGAGGAGGACATGCAGGCGGACGGAGAGAGGACGAGGGCGCATGAAGAGAAGATGGACGCCACATTTCCTGGAGCCATGGAAACCCAGTCTCCATCACATACCAGCCATGATGTAGAAATTAACACTGGTAATGGATCCATTACAAGATGCTTTTTATCGAGCATTAAATTAATCTTAAATAATTCCCAATATTTGATTTAGAAATTGATTTAACTTTAAGCTAACTTTTACAATTATTTTTCTTTGTAATAACAACAGGCAATACATAGTCTGCATTGTCATCCAGTTATCCAGGTATAGGTAACAGATGGGACTTGATTTCTGTTATGTCATTCATTTTGACATTTTGTTAGACAATAAGGACAGTGTCAGTGTAATAATGGAGACACTGTGTTGACTGTTCTTCCTTCTTCATCCTAGTGACCCCCAGCGACACCCTCATTCGTCGCTCCATCAGCCAGCAGAAAACGGGTGTTTCCATCACAATCGATGACCCTGTCCGCACTGCCCGGCAGCCCTCGCCACCTCGCGGCAAAGTCTCCAACATTGTTCACGTCTGCAACCTGGTGAGAGAACGCTGACCTAAATATAACTACAAGTTCTACTTTGGTACTAACATTTATTTATAATGGTGTGCACAGATGGGGAAAAGCAACCATGCAACTGGTGTCACTAGTGGTAATGTTGGCAGCAGTCCAAACTTCTCAATTTCAACATTGTTTTTTACTTTTTATTTAACATTTTGTTATTTATTTAGAACATTTTTACACACCACACCAAACGCCTACCTAACCTGTCCCTACAACCTGCAGCCTGTCAGTCCATCACCAGGGCTTAGAAAAAGCTGTATATTTGTCTCGGAGGAAAGTGAAAGCAAAAGTAACCACACCCGCTTTCAGCTCGTCATTAACGTTTTATTATATTATATCGCAGCCAGCGTTGTCTGTGAGGAATTTTGAAAAGTGTAACCACACTTGTGACTGCTTTTGGTTGACTCACTGTGACTTTAACAAGCTGCAAGGGCGATGTAGTCTTGCTCTCTCTGCACCGCAGCTCTTCTGTCTGCTGTGTTTGTGTGTGTCTGTGCAGGAGCGCTCTCAGGTACCGAAATTTGGCACTGTTTGATTTAACGTACTGCTTATTTAGTTATTTGTTTATTCACTCGACCCAGATTTTTAAAAAAACAGTAGCCCACAAAACTACACCGTATACTACCCCGTACAATTGACGAAG
>JAOVVB010155303.1:0-11733 GCA_028570985.1 Heterobranchus longifilis | reverse complement strand
ACACACACACACACACACACACACACACACACACACACACACACACACACACACACACACACACACACACACATTCTAGACATGTGCAGCACTATTATTGCAGAAACCTCAGGAGTACTGTGCAACATTTAGTTGGTTAAATGAACTGGTTAATGACATCCATGCTCATGCAAAACAAAAAGCTGCTGTTGAATGTTTGTCATCTGATGCATCTGGATAAACCTTCGAGAAAGTTTTGGATTGATTTTGATCAGGTTGAAAATCCATTCTCGTGAATCACAGAATCTAAAAGGAAAAATGTAAAATAATTGAACCTGTAAATCATATTCCTGGTGTGCATGCATGTGCATATACGCAGAGATAGAACAACAACATACAAATCTGTTATAAACAGTTTCCAAAAAAAGCAAAACCAGAGATTTTTTACAGAGATATAAATGATGGCCTGTACTTCAAGAGTCAGTTTATTCTCACAACAAGAAGCATGTTCTTCAGATCCAGATCTACTATCAGGATTTTTGAAACTACTTATCCATGTCCACAAACATGGCTGCTTTTATTTTATTTTCAGAAATTTGAGAAATGTGTTTGTCTTGAGACAAAGCACTGTGCATCTAGTGTCCTGCAGATTTTATTTTAAGCTCCTGGACATTTAATTTTTCTGGAACAATGTTTAAATCTGTTTTGTGTGAATGTAAGAAAGTAAATTGGTGCACATAAGGGTTTTTTTCTGGGAACTTTGCCAGTATGACAGATTTTGTTAGCCTGCTGTTAAGTGTTGAATGCATTCAGTCATTTTACATATCGTTAACTAAACTATTGTCTTTGGGTTAGCACTTAGCAGCTAAACTGGTACATTAAATATATTAAAGAGGAAATGTGATTCTGCTGTTGAGCAAATACAGTTCAAATGCAGTATATTTTATATTGTGGAATAGTTTAAGTACATTGTCAGAATTAATGTTGTATTGACTACAGGTAAGAAGACACAAAAATGACATTGAAATACAATGATTGAAAAATACAATGATTGCAAAGATAGACCCAATGCTGTTGAAACATTATTAAAAATAGCATTGTCTGGGAGGATTCTGTGAAGAACGTCTTACCTGTCTGTCATTTTCCTTCTGTTTACTGCTACCTGTAACATCTGCATGGCCTTTTATTGGTTTTGTTGAATTATTTTGTGCAAATTATTCTCAATTTAGTTTAAGATAGAGGGCTGCAGTTTTTAGTGAAGATCTAGGTTTAACTTTACGTTAAGACCTTCATTCACAGCACTGACGCCATAAAACAAAATCATTCAGTAGATATAATGCACAATAATCTGCTGCAGGCAGTGGTGCAGTTTGTTAAAGCTGTATTTTAAATTGAACATGCAACAAACAGGAGTGAACAAAATGTATCACAGAGCAGGCTGAAAGTCATGAAAAGAGAATGGAAGATAGAAAATAATAAAAAGAAAGAAAGAATATTAAAATAAATAAATGTAGTTAACATTGTCGTGTCCGATGGTAAACTTGCTGCGTTTAAAGACAACAAAGATCATTTAAAGTGGTGGAGGGTCATCTGGCTTAAAGACAGATGAGGAGTCCGGACAGAGGTGCTTCAGGTAGGCCTACTTTTAAAAATGAACTTTGTTGAACCCCCAGAAGCTTTAAAATGTTCTAAGTCTAAATTTTGTCTCTAGTACTACACCATTTTACTTCATCAAAGTAAAGAAATGTGGATGTAATGAATGAAATTCTGGCCGTTGTAGGTACCAGATGTGCTCAGGCTATAGGAATAAGATGGATATGATTTCACTGTGGGTGATTTAAGAAAAGCAGATTGTTGCACTGCAGTTTTTTTTGTTTATATTCTTATTAAGATGTAATTTAGATTAATTCCTTTTTGGATATGTTCATTTTTAGGAAGAGATGTCTGTAAGAGAGGGAGGCTTGAGAAGACGAAAAAAAGATGGACAGGACCAGGGCTGTCCCCTCCGATTTATTATTATTTATTATTATTTCCAAGAAACTTCTGAGCACATCTGTGGTAAACACAAGATTTAAAGTGGTGCTTTTGCCTGATTCTTTGTGAAGGAACTCAGTTTTACAGATCTGTCGATTAAATCAATGAATCGATTAGTAGACAAAATCTGCTCGTTTGAAAACATTGTATTGAACTATTTACCTCAGATGAAAACACTTTTTAAAATATTTTTCATTAATTAAATATTTGTAAAACCCAATGACAGATGTAAAGGATGACCAATAGCATTAAGTTATGAAAAAAAAAGACAAAATATGGAGATACAAGGTTTCTGCCCGACAGCGACAACATGACGATAGAGAACCGTGTAATACACAGTCACCATGAAAAAACTGACTACAGAAACTGCAAAGCATCGCCAAAAGTGTTCAAATCAAGAAAATGATGGAACAAAATAAAACCTTTTTTTTTTAAAATACTTAATACTTACAAATACCAGCATGTTAATTAGAGTGATAGCCATGAAAAGGATTTCTTACTGAGGTATATTTTTGTCGGGCTGTGGTCTGACCAGACTTCAGGGATTTTTTAAGTAGCTGGCCTCTAACTTTCATTGATTTCCTGTATTCATTGTTGAGCCATGGCAGAGTATTCTCATTGCTTTTCCTTTGGCTCCCCCTCCTGGTGAAAGACACCACAACCTCTTTGACTTGTGTATGAAATGAATCACTGCTAAATCCTCACGAGATCATTTTAGCCCAATCAAGCTCTTTTTGGAGTCATGCTTCAGACATTTTTGTCCACCAATTTGATTAACTTTGTGTGTCCCGGATTATCTTTGCCTGATTTAATGTCTGGAAAAACACCAACATAGTACAGTAAGTTGAAAAAGTGACGAACCGTCATAGTATAGTATGTCGAAAAAAGTGAAGAAATGTCATAGTGTAGTATGTTGAAAAAGTGAATAAAACAATGTAGTATACCATGTCGAAAAAAGTTTTAAAAAAAGAAAGAAAAAGAAAGAAAAACAGTATGTTGAGTCTATTCTGTGACTTTTTTTTCACTTTTTAAAATTTAATTGGAGAGAAAAAGCTTGACTCCTATTGGCCCATATATGAAACATTTAAAAAATTAAGCAGCTGATTGGATAGGTGTGGCCCACATCATGTGGTCAGGTTTATAATACATCACTGCTACTAGCTGCAAAAAAAAGGCTGAAAGAATACTAAGATCTACTAAAGAATATCCCTAAATTGACAACAAAACATGATGTACCTGTCAGTTTAGAAAACTAAAAGCTGTTATCAGCTGACAGATGCGTGCGTGTTTCTTTTTCTGTAGCATTGCTGTTTATAAGTAAAGAGTGTCTCAATGTTTGTGTGCATGTGGGCCATGTAATATTCCAACACATGAGCATCACAGCAGTAAATTACTTTTTTCCCTGGTAAAGCATGAGAGTAAGAGGGGGGCCCCACACAAAGATTAGCCTGGGAGCCCCTGATCACGTTAATCCGGCCCTGGTTACAGCAGACGGCGTTAGAAATAAAAAGATGATGTCTATGCCCTGTGTCTGTAGCAAAAGGTCGCGTATTTGGGAATTACCATCATGAAAAATGAAGAAACAAGATGCTCTGAAAACTTTAGTTTAATTATTGATAAAACAAGAAAAAAGCATAACCAATGAACCAATGGTTACAGAGAGATTCATCTTTAAAGTGCTACAGACGACAGCAGGTTTCTCCCGTCTCACATACACAGCAGTCTCTCTGTTTGTCAATAAGCAGATGTGCAATACAATTGATAAATTACTCTTCAACTTTCTATGGAAAAACAAGACTCATTGTGTGAAAAAATCTGTTATTATGAACACTGGTGGACTTTCTTGACTTTACTAGACTTAATAATACGTTTAAGATTAATTAGATAAGCAGTTTCTAAAAAAAAAAGACTTCTACTTTGAATTTTATACATAATTATATTTTAAGATTGGAGGCTTTGAATTTGTATTTTTATGTGACTATAAAATAGAGAAACTTCCTTTAATTTTATCTAAATTTCAGACACATATTTTTAGCATGATCTTTGGTTTTCAAACAATAATTCCACATAAATTATTTATTTTGAATAATCTTCATATTATGTTAAGAAATAAATCCTTATTCTATAAAAATAACAATAACATAAAAAATACAATAATATTATTCTTGTAAACCAATTAAGTAATGCTAATGGACGGATGGTGAGCTACTCTGAATTCCTTTTGGCATTCCTGTTACTCCAGAGGAGTTTGCCACAGTTACGGATGCCGTTCCTTCTGGAATTCTAACGCTCCTAAAACGGGCAGAAAGATCAGTCTGCTTACCAACACTTCACCCAAATGTAACTTCAGTGGGTAAAATCTACCTGATGTTCCTTGTTTCAAAAAGATGTTACTACTAGTACCCCTACTATAGGTCTAGATTTGTTGATAACTTGAATTACGGAAATATCTGGAATCTCTCAAATATCTCCTTACCAATAAAATAAGGCACATTTCTTAACAAAATCATACATACATGTTATCCTGCATTATCTTCTCAAATTTTAAAAATATATTTCTGTTGACTCTTCATTATGTGACATGTACCCAGAAACAATGCTGTACCTATTCTGGCAATGTCCTTACACTAACACATTTTGGAAAGACGTATCTCGGTATATTGTTGATAACATTAGGAAAATATAGTGTTTAGTATCTACAATGACAATAGTGAAAAACTCCCAGAATTACTTATCATCAATGTGATTATTATTTTAGCAAAGTGTCATATCCACAAATCCAAATTTAGCCATTCTAAATCCTTATTTATACTATTTGAAAATGATACCAAACAGTACATTCAAATCATATGACTCCCCCTGGCACTATTGTTGTTTTTGGCTGTCAATGACTCTTTTGATTGTATGTCATTCTTTTTGTCAATAAATGTTTGAAAATAAAAATCCACGATTGTGTGTTATCTATAGAGAGCCTCAGGGATGACGTCTTTTTGTAGGCACAACCTGGAAGTTAGCGTTCTCGCCATGGGTTCCCTCATCAAAAAGCCTATGGCAGTTTTGCATTGCATTTTGGATCATTGCAGAAAATAAGCTCTGTCATACATCATAAGCCATGATCAAGTTTATGACACTTGATCAAGACACTTGATCAAGACACTTGCACATTTTTTCTAGCAAGATAATCTCTCCATATGAACACCACTTTTATGATTTTAGAAGCGTAAATGCAATCGCAGAAGTAAAAATGCTAATGTTAGGCTATAAACAAACTACAACGGTCGCATTTGGTGGCCGACGTCACCACGACTAAACTGACGGTGACATTTAATGTCCTCAACAACCTCTGTAGTCTCATTTAGCCACTTGTTAGCAACCGCCTCTTTAAACACACGTAAAAGCTTCAAAATTCACCAGCGGGGTATTTACAGACGTATTTTATGTCTTAGAACAAAATGTGAAAATCTCTGAAGCTTGTGTTAACCACAGACCTTATTTCAGACGTCTAAACAAAAACACATTCAAAAACACATTGACACATTGCTAAAATGCTAACTCATTTTCGTGTTTTGAAACTACAATCTGCCCTCTTGACTTTAAAAAATACACTGGACACAGGCGCTTAGACTAGAACAGTCCATTTATAGAATTGTTCCAACTTCAATTAACTTGTACCAGGACCATCGCCATCTAAACCTCGTCTTAAGTGTCCTAACTAATATGTAGCTCTTTCCAAAGTTCAGAAAATGCTTTGCAGACTGTAATAGCCTCCCTTTTGTGAGCTTCTTTTACATTTTTTAAATTTTTAATTAGAATGTTGCATTTCTTAAATCCCCTGCACTTCGATACAAAAAGGTCTGAATTGAATGTTTTCACATTAACATAAAGGCTAGAGCAGCACAAGGTTCAATAAACAGAGATATTCAATGTTATCGCTCTCTTACACACAGGGAAAATAAAATAATTTCAGTAAAGCACAAAATAGTGTGAATGACCCAATTTTAAGTTGTTAAGGAGATTCAGCCTTTCATTTATTATTTCCCCTTGCAGTGAGGTGTAATATTGGTTCAAAACAAGTGTCTTCACTGCAGTGAGAAGGGGAGGGGTTTTGAGCTCCCTATCGCACGCCAGGTTCCAAATATCACACATTGCATCAGTAATGGTCCTGTCTGGCTAAAGCCATTACGGAACATTTCCAAAACGGAGACCTATGTTTGAATGCCAAAAAGCCATACATTTCACTGATAAATGAAGCCAGCAATATTACAGATTCCTTATCTGAAAAAGACTTTACACAGAAAAAGGTTTGGCACAAACTACCTGAAGTAAATAAATGCACATTTTCTGTGCATAAAATAAATGAAGGTGTGAATTTGTAGCGCTATATTATTTTACTGTGAGACAATGTGTTTATTGCTTTACTGCCATCAGAAAGAAACATGAGTTTGCTAATTGAATAACACATTATAGTTTTAAAAACATCTATTGTCCACTGGTGGAAACCTGCAGTCCATGCCTCTGTGTGCTGTACTGTATGAGCTGCCACTCAGTGTGTGTGTGCAGCCTGTATGTTGTGTGTGTCTGTGACTGTCGCTGTGATGAGTTTGTGCTACTGTTTAGGGCTGTCAAAATTGGCCAAAAATGACCTTCGATTATTCTTTGTAAAAAAAAACACACAGGTTCGAACCTATTCAAATATCTATTTTTGCGCATTACATCCATAAAAGGGCAAATCAATACAACGAGAGACAGAACTACGTGTAGCCTATATGTGTAGGCTATTTCAACATAAACATGTCTTTTAAAAGATCTACATACCTACACATGAGACCTACAAAATAAACAGATATAACTATACTGTAAAACTTTGTGGCAATCCTTAAGATACTAGTCCTGGGTGATTTTGGCGACACAATATTTATGACACTTTTTTTGGCAACACTCTATTTACGACACTATTTGCGATACTATTTACGGAAGATACAGTTTAATACTGCAGGTGTCAGTATACACTGAGGCAGGAAAACTATTGTCATTTTAATAAAGAAGCAAGACAATAGCTGGCCTTTTTCTATCATTCTGCGAGCAACTGTGACCTGATTTTCATGCTGAACATGGTATCTGTGAAAGTGAAAGTAAGTATTACGTGAGTTAGCAACATTACCTTGCTGAGAAGTTTGAGGTGTGCAGCCTGTTGACTGCAGCTTTTCATCTAACAGCTCTCTGTTTCTGCTCCTGACTGTTCCATTACTCCGTGCAATATTACAAACTGCTCCGCTGTCAAAATATGCAAAAAATTACCGTTGTTTTGTTTTGGAGATGCAAGTTAGCTGACACGTTATCGATGTCAAGCTCACTGAGAAACACTTTGCATTTCCTGTGACTCCTTCATAATAAAAGTCTACTTGTGTTTTTCCAGTTAAATGCTTTTAATGTGAAGGTGCAGCAGCAGGAAATTTCCGGTTTGCATTAGTAGTAACTTAACCGCGAGGCATACAGCCAACTGTGCTGCTTTTTTCCACAATAAGATATTAATTTTCTTAATCGAATATGTTTGTTTTTACAATTTTAATATATATTCAAATTTAGAATATTCTTGACAGCCCTACTACTGTTTGTGCGATGTGAAACCATCATGCGGCACATATATGTTCATTAAATTTGACTGGCAAAAAAATCTGATATATGAGAGTGGTCTTGCGTCAGCTTGGTGGCTGGAATTAGCCACTTGTCATAGTAGAACATTGTAGTAAGATATTGACAGTTACAAAGCAAAAGAAGAAGCGAGTACCCGATAGGGGTGGGAAAAATGGATTCACCTAAGTATCACGATTCAATGTGTTCTTTGATTTTAAACAAAAATTGCAATAAATCGTAATATCAAATTGCAATACTTGTAGAATCGCAATACTTAAGAATCGCAATACACATTGAATCGGCACCGTGATACTCAGCCCGAGTACCCGATAAGTTGAACGAATACTGACATCCAGATCGAGTACTTGAGTACTCATGCTCCTCCCTAGTTAATACAGTGATTTGTTTAGTTCAAGACATAATTCTTCCATGTGTTCTGTGAAGGTTACTTACTTTCATGTCTCAATGTATCTTTCTCATACATGCCGAGGAAAAGCTCTCCACACAGAGCATTTCTTTTTTTCCCTCCCGCTCCCCTCTTCCATGTCTGTGGTTGCAGGAAACGTGTCTCCGTCACAAGCATTATCCAGATACCTTCTGGATGTGCTTGTGAACACGGTGGGGCCAGTCATAGTGATGTATGGCTGTAATCCCACCGCTGCAGCATGACACGGCTGTCAGTTGCCATAGGAGACGAGATGATTTATATTCTGCAGCTCTGCTAATGGCTCCATATAAGTGATGTTAATGTTAAAGACCTGATCCAGCATTCAAATGCAAAAATGAGGGGAGTCCTGTCGCTTTTGGGACAAATGAACACTGGATTGGGTTTCATAATTTGCTGTTTGTGATGTAAAATAATTGTATGTTTAAGGCCATAGAAGGGAGGCAGATTATTTATTGACTCCAAGTCATGTTTACTAAGAATCAGTGCTCTGTCACTCCATTCTCTATTTTATTATTAATGTGTTAAAAAAAGAGGCTGATTGGTACTTTAACGCTAACCTGTCTTAGAACAGCCACTGCAGTGCATGATGAATGGTTCCTCTTCCTCATGTGTCCCATTGCAGTTTAATTTGCATGTCCATATGTTGTGCTTTATCTGCCACTGACTTTATGTTGCGGCGGATAAGACGACAGGTCATTGGTCAGTGGAGCAAGATGCATGCGTAACGTTTGATAGACCGTGCAGTGCATCAAAATGAAAAACATTTGCGCATGGGTGACTTCCTCAGGCAGAGGAGATGGGCATTATTGATTTCAGCAGGGTATAGGAGCTAAATCAACATACTGGGCTTTAAAGGAACACTGTGTTAAAGCAACATGAAAGAATACTTACAGGATGACACTATGAGGTTTAGCTTGACTGAAGTGTTCTGGGTGTTTTTGTGGTGTCTTACAGATGGCTGGGATGTGCAGTGATTGAGAAACTGGACAAAACAAACTCCAGTCAACTATTAACAATTGGTACAACACAGGTACCTCTGAATTGCCTACCCTCGCTTTGCCCTCTGTGAATGATATTCTAGACCAGGGCTGTTAAATTAACATTCTGTGCAGTTTTACATCTTATATTTTTATAATCGTCAGTCTCCACACATCTTAACAATTGAAGAGATTTAAAGCTCAGGTAGGCAGAATATTTCTGGTGTCATTGGGCAAAAATTCCATAATAACCTTTCATCATATTGTAATTCAGGTGGTCTGAGAGAAAACTTGACTGCTTGGCTCTATTTCAGGCTTTCGAAAATCTACCCCATGATGGGCAAACCTTGGGCCAATCACAGCCTCATTTCAGGGAGAGAGCATTTTTATTGGCTGTTCTACCAACACAGATGCGTGTGCGTGTGTCTCTGGTAAAACAAGCCAAAGGGGCTACGGCTTGGCTATTGTCTTCCATCTATATACAGTGCAGTACAACACTGTGCATACGTGCAGTCCACTTTATTGTTCAGGGACATTTGCTGTGAAACAGTGTGGAGAGCTGCTCTGCTTGGGACCTGCCGCCTCATCTGCCGTGTTTTCAGGCTGCATCACTGTGAGCCGGTCTGTGAGGCTAGTTAGCAGGCGAAACTATTAGCAACATTCTCTCAACATGTCCGAAACACTTTGCAGTTATTGACCTTATTGTCAGAGTCTAAACAAGAGTGACAAATGCAATACAACAACACAAACAATAAAGTGTCAATAGAGGCAAAGTGTCTCAGAGACCGTGAGAAAATGCTAATAGCTTAGCCTTCTGCTAACATAGCCACCATGATAACCACAGGCTCACAGGCTGCAGCTAATTCAAGTTCATGTTTATGAATCACAGTCTGTCATCTCAAAGAGATTTATGGGTCCAAAAGTTTCTAAAGAAAACTGGATGGTAATCCCATGGATGTATAATAAGAAGATTAATCCCCATTGAACTGCTGCTGTATAGTTACAACATCGGCCGAATGAATGACTGAATAAATAGTACTGAGTACAGGTTACTGATAGTGAAGAGCTGTGTGTTGTGGTGGGTGGGGCTGGAGCTGCTTGACAAAGATTGAAAATGCAGTTAGCTGCAAGAAGAGGTCCCACTTTGCTTCAAATTGTGGTGGGTTTGTTTGCTTTCTGCCTCCTGCAGCTTTAAGGTGAATAATTGACTTAGACTACACTGTAAAAACAATGTTGTTGGCAAAACTGCACAACAAAAATGGCTCATAGGTATGTGTAGTGTTTACCGATTTACACATATAAGTTAACATTTAATGAAGTAACTGGCTTTTTTTTAACATAATGTGTGGTCAAGGGTAAACTCAATGACACAAATGATCAGAGTGAAGGACAAAATGTTCAACATGGATAGAAACAGGACAGCTTCTTGAATACAATAGATAATAGAATAATTTCACAGCAATAATTTCAAGACTCAGCTGGTTTCAGGTTATAGCCATCGGATCGTTTGTTTGTGTTATTGTGTGACTTTGGTGTTTTAAAAGGTTTAGGAACTAACAAAACTAACACACTAACTAACCATTCAAGGCAGCAGTAGACCAGCAACTCCTGTGTTCTGCGAGGTAAAATTACTGTTTTTGTCAAAGGAGTCTGGCAGCTTTGACGAGAGCGATATAACAGCTGCAGTTCCCCTTCATAAGAGGGCTGTTTGACGGCAAAGTAAAGCAGTGAAAACATTCGAAATATATCATACATATATATCATAAATATATCATTGGTTTTTTAGGTGTCTAAAATACATTTTGCTGTGTGGCTCCTTCCACAGCAGTACATTGCTTAGCTTCTGTATCAGGACCGGGGTTATTATAGTCAACTAAAACTGAAACTAAAAGGAAAATAAGCAGTTTTTTTTAGTAAACTGAAAGTAAATAAAAATTATATATTTTAAGAAAATATTGCCTGGTTAAAAACTAATACAAAAAAATGAAATAAATTAATTTCAGTTTCAGCCATAATACATCACTACCAAAAACAGGAGACAGCATGAGTTTCTGTCAGCTCTCGTGATATTGAACCACAGAAATTGAATGGACTTGACATTCCAGGAAATGGAGCTATACCACAATTGCTTCACATCGGACACTAAAGTAGCATTAAGGCTATACATTAAAAAGTATGGCCATTCCTACACAGTCCTCTGTATGTTTATGTAGCTAAATACTTACTATACATTATACCTGGCTCGAACAAAAACCAACACTAAATACCTAAAACCCAAACCTTTCTGAAAAACTAAAACAAGCAAACACACTCTGAACCATGTACAGTATGTATGCACATACAATGCAAGTATGTACAGTATGTATGGGACAATATGAAAAAACAATTCATAAAATCCTACTTAAATGTCTTTTTTACATTTTTTAAGACTTTTGAAAGACTGATTTAAGACATTTAATACAGATTAAGGCCTTATTTTTAGATTAATGGATTCTATGCCTTTTAAAGAGCCCCTCTTGTGAAAATCAAGTTTTAACCATGTTAACATGTCTGTATAGTGTTTTATTAGACATATCATGGGAGAAATGAGCAGTCAACACCATGGCTGAGAATTTCTGCCTTGAAACTGCAGTGTGCCAACAACAGTCTCAAAAATCCAGA
>JAOVVB010155292.1:0-11734 GCA_028570985.1 Heterobranchus longifilis | reverse complement strand
AACAGAAGCAGAATTTCATCAAACCTCTGCAGTGACACACCAGGAGAGTTTATATCATAATTACCATAACAAAGACGGTGTTAAATTAGAAATAGCCTTTCTAATTTAGTTAGGCTGTTGAACTCCCAACAGTATAGTGATAGATGGCTGTGTGTGTGTGTGTGTGTGTGTGTGCATGAGTAAAGTATATGGCGGATAAGGAAGATAGAAAACAAAGTGCTCGTTTAATCACATTGCTTAGAGTTGTGTGAGGTTTGAAATACTAAAGTCAGAGATCTTACTCTGGAAGAATAATGAATATTTCTTCTTCCTCTTAGCTTAAAGAAAACTCTCTTTTTGACACATTATTTAATTGATACAAGCATATTTAAAGGTGCCAGTCTGGTTAAGCATAAGTAAAAATTATTCTATACATCAAGCAATCTGGCAGTACCGTGACAGGAACTCTCACAGCAGCACAGCTGTAAGCCAGAGACACACGCACACCCATCCAAAGTTGAAATCCTACTGGGTCGTTGTCAAACTGATTGGGTGTTATGGTACATACACGTCTTAAATAAACAATGTTCCTCCCATCTGTCAAAACCTAAAATCGAATTAAGTATTTACAATAAGAATGATGTCAGCCTTGCAGCTTTCATAAATCATTTTCAACACATCAAAATAGACAAGCGACTAACTTCCAAACACGCCGCTTTCCACACCACTACAGCGCTTCGTAAAAGCAGCCTAAAGCATGTCCTGAGATGATTTTCCATAAACAAACGCCATCTTGAAAAGCACTTTCCACTTTGGTCTTACATTTGCAGTGTTTGACTTCAGATGTATGTGTGAATTACCCTCTTGCTTAGTTACCAGTAGTCATGTCCCTTCCCCCTTATCTCTTATTATTCTGCTCCAATAAATCTAAAAACCTTCTAACACACACACACACACACATACAACTGAAACCAGAGGGTGCAAATTAACATTATTTTTGTCAGCATTTTGTCTTGTAATTACTAAGAAATGGAAAACAAAGTCAGACCTTGACAGATAAATAATCCAGAGCTGTTAATGGAATCGTGTCAAGGTGAATGTGGTGGAAAATTGAAAAAGTTGTATCAAGTTAAGCGTCGCTTGAAGTCATATAAAGAATTCAAGAAGCTTGCTCGGAGATAGGGCTGCGTGATATATATCGTTTCAGCATCGGCATCGCGATGTGCGCATGAGCAGCAGTCACATCGCAGGACGTGCGATGTTTTGTTTGTTTCCTCATGGACGTTTTAGAGTGCGACACAGAGTTGCAGCTGGCTCTCAGCTGTGACGGATGTAATGTTAATAAATAGTGTAAGCAGCTGAAAATGCTTTAATCGTCCATTCTGTAACGTTACAGTGTAGAGACGGGCAGAATGAAACGGTGTCTGCCCGGGGGATTCAACTCTGTGGTGGTGCGTCGTGATTTAGACATTATGATGTTCGGACCTTTGCTGGGAAGACATTTTAGTAACTGAAGCTCTTTGAATTTTTTTATTTGGTTTTAGAGGGTTAACATATTAAAATCCCTGTTTGGGACACTTACCTGTGGGTGTGTCCATCACACAGACACTGATATATACAGGCTGACAGGGAGGCAGCCAACGTGTGCATCACATAGATCTGAAATAAGGCAAGAGATACAAAAAACAACTAATTAATTCGTGTTTGAGGTGCATGAATACAATCAAAATGAAACCTTGTACGTCCAAGCATTTGTTAAACATTGATACAAACTACCCATCTTTTACATACAGTATCTGTACTGCAATTTAGTACATATTAGCTGACATAATGCTGATACCTATATATCAGCAATAAGGTAATATCATCTGTTACATCTGCCCGGATATAGACACTTAAATGCAGGCTCAAGTAATTTGTCTCAAAGTTTGTGAAAAATTCATATATTTTACTGTGTGAGTCATTGCCCACATTTCCCAGGATCATTGTCATATTTCCATAAAATCAATTGTAGCCCTTCTATCAACAGCAGTAGAAGTAGAAATGCGTGAGACAGGAGACTGCCTTACCTCATTGTTAACAACATCAGGATGTGGAGGAGAGTCGAGTGAATTGATGGTCTGCAAGATGTCATGAGCCAGGTTGGTCAGGTAGACGATGGGATTGGCCACCACTGTCTTTACGTTGGCCGTGCACGCCATCAGAAGAGGGATCAAGGTTGGTTGACAACATGGCAACACCGCTGACTGGATGGAGTCATCCTGTGGGGAGAAATCAGAGAGAAACATGTTGAAATGTGAGTTCAATCATTACATTGTGTGACTTTGATGCTTTAAAGGGGTTAGGCACTAACAAAGCTAACAAACAAACTGATTGAGGCAGCGGTATAATCTGACTATGGATAAGTACTAACTACAAACCCACATCAAAAGATCCAGACTATCCCTTTAAAAAACAAGAGCAGATATATTCACTTTCTCATTTATTTTTTAATGGGGTAAAAGAGAGGTCCTGAGGGACCTGGGAAATGAGAGGTGATGCTTTGATCTGTGAAACAAGAGCCTTTTCCTGAGCCAGAATAAGTCATACATCATACTTAGAAACCCAGTGTATGTGTGAATGACATTTAACGAGCTAAAAAAAAGAAGTGGGCAATGAAGGGGTGCCTGGTTTTGTGTTTGTTTACCAGATCCCTGAACATGACTCTCTGTGTGCAAGAATACCACAGGCTTATGTTCGTCACACTTGATCAATCACTTCCAGTTGTCACTAACCTCCTTAACAGAAGCTCTACAGACCGACTGAACTTAAGACAAAGGAAAAATACAGAAATTTCCTCGACAACAATAGAGAAATTTGACACCCGCGGGACAAGAGCTGGGACAAAAGAAACTGCTTTCTTTTCGAAATCAAAGTAAGAGTTGACAGAACTCCCAGTGCTCGTCGACTCCGCTAACATTCAAGAACGTTGTTTCCATGCTGCCTCATTGAGTTGTTTACCTCCTAAAATTTGAGTCAACCTTCGAATAGTCAGGCAGGACTTCCCTCAGGAGCTCAGAGAATCAGAACAACCTGCCAGCTCATTGCTGGAGGCGTGCAGACGATCGCCAGTGCACAATGAGTGTGCACTGTGTGTGTGTGCGTGCGTGTGTGTGTGTGTGTGCGTGTGCGTGTGTGTGTGTCTTGGGAATCTAGTTGCACTAAGACAAGTTTTCAGATGGCTTCATGATCGCCTTTCTCTGTGATCAGTTTAATAATACTGCAGCTCTGCTTGTCAGTGTGAATGTCTTTTCATGCAGCTGTTGGTTATTATTTATTTTTGTATTTTGTGTTGCAAAATAATATTCTGATATTATAAACCGAAGGCTGGTAAGAAGTTTGTATTTAATTAATGCAGAGAATTAAAAAAGAATTGCTCTCAATTACCTTGAGAGACAGTCAGTGTTTTTTTTCGTACAATAATGAAATTAATTTGTATATGAAATAGGATCAAGCTTTTTTTTTTCCTCTTGTATTTTATTATATCCTTTAATATTTTGTTATTTATTTCGGTGTGTCTGTCAGTGGCTGTTAGTGTGCATCTGTGCATGTTTTAATTACCTGGTGAGACTCTTGAAGCAACAATATGAGCTCCATGCGCACAGAGGCCAGTCCTCCACCGTGGGAGCCGTGCAAGCTGCAGTAGCTCAGAAACATCCTCAGTAAGGGCTGGTTACTCTGCAGCCAGTGTCTCCTGCTCCTCTGGCTGTCACCACGAGGACTCCCGGGCTGGAAAACCATTTTTACTTGATTAGTTTTATAGACAAATCAATCAACATCCCCGTAAATATGCCAACGTTAGCCAGCTGGCTCGTGTCCAAACAAAAGCCTCACAGTGGTATGCTAAAAACAGCCATGTTCTAAAACAATGCACCTTAATCTCTTCTGTCAACAACAACTAAATATACTAGTGGTTCTTTGGAATTTAATTTTAATCTGTAAATACACAGTGAGTGTTCTGTGCAAGGTTATGTATGAATAAATGGGTTTGCTGCTGGAACTGAAATAGAGCAACATTTACAGCAGCATGTTAGAAGGAGTTGAGACATCCAAGGGAAAAAAGGTGCAACAATCTTTTCAATTTACAATTTTTCAAAATATGTCAAGACACGCTGTGCTGTTGTGTTGCATCGATTTTTCGTCAAGAACATCTGACAAATCTGGAAGCCGGCAGCTCTCTACACACACCCACCTGTTCCTCCTCCACCAGCCCAGAAACAGGAGCATCACCCTGGACAGACAGCTCTGGCAAGCAGGGCTTGTAGCTGCAGCAACGCTGGAGAGCCACCACCTGAGTTAAACAGGATTAAAAAAAAGAAAAGAAGAAGAATCATCAAGAAGGGTTTTATCCTTCAAATGTGGGAGTGAAAGCAAAACATTCCACCAAATCATCAAAAAGGAAAAGGCAAAGAGAACTGGAGTTATTATGAATCTGATGTTTATATGCACTGACACAGTGCACACAGGGAGATACAATCTTGAAATAGTGAACATGAAGACAGGAGAGATGTGTGGGAGTTATGAAAGTTATAAAACTTTTATTGAGTGAACTTAAGGGTGCAGACGAATGCTTCCCCAGACCGACGGATAATATAATAATATCTAAACTAAAAACAAAAACATGGATTTGACCTTTAAGTCGGTTAGATTTTTAAATATGTGCTTTTACCTCTCTCTCCAACCACTGGTAGAGCTGGTATCGTAGCTTCCCTCCATCCAGTTCATACCCCGTCGACAGCGTCCGCAGCTCGTTGGTCATAATCTTGAGGCAGGCGGTAAACTTCAGCTGTGCCGCCAAGATGTCATCAGATGGAGCCAGGAAGTCGTTGCGGTCCTCGCTGTCCTCTCCCGTCACCGTCTCCATCAGCGGCGACATGGCATCCTGCGTGTCCTGGAACACACTGCTGCTGTCTGCAGTTCTACCGCTCTTACCATTTTTAGTTTCTTCTTCTTCTTCGACTTCATCCTCATCATCTCCTTCGTCGTCTTTGTCGCTGTCCCACTTCAGCTCCAGTGGCTCATCGGGATGCGTCAGTGACGGCTGGCTCCAGTCAAAACTTAACACGGAATCTGATTGGCTGTTGGATAAGCCGTCTGACTCGTAGCCGTTCAGAGCCGGCTGAGACCAATCCGGGTCCGATGTTTGTCCGTTCTTGCTGCCGACGCTGAGTTCGGTAGCGATGCCCGTGTCCTCCTGGTTGGGGAGTTTGGAATGCTTGCGGACTTTGGGCATCTTGGAGAGGACTTCCAGTGCTAGCATGGGGCAGCCAGCTTGCAGGTGCGCGTACGCAGCTGTGAAAAACAGTCTCCTCTCCTCCAGGCTAATGGAGTCAGCCCTGCGACCCTCTGCGGTCAGTCCGACTTTTGCCTTGTCTGAGGAGCCAAAATGGCGGCGAAGGAGGAGTGGGTGGGTTCGAAGGTAGGTGTAAAAGTTGAAAACCTCAGGGTTGCAGGTAGACACAGAAGAGGAACCTGTCATGCAAAGAGACAGAAAACTGGATTTTATCTGTGTCCACTTCTATTGCTTTGGTCGCAGCACCAGCAAGGACAAGCTGTGTTATTGGATCAGACACTGAAATGACCTTTTAACCAATTTGAGGCATGCAGCTATGTGAGCACTTACACACTGACAAACTGAACTCTGCGGCCACTTAAAGGTAAGTATAGAGTGGAGTTGTGAGCTCAGAAACTGACATCTTATTGAGAGTGGCTGACAGAAAGGAAATGCATTAAGTTCACTCTTTTTCATCCAAGTATAAACTATGTCAAAGGGCCTGCAAAACCCAGCAAGAGCAGCACATCATCTATAACGTATAGGAAGCATTTCAAACTTTCTATAAGCCAGTGTTTTCTTCTCTGTAAGCATATTAAATGTGCTTTGAGAACATAATTTATGAAACACATGTAGCACAGGGATGTTAATCTGGGACTGTTTGGCTCTTAAGTCAAAGTGAGGTTCATATTAAGTTCAGTTCATCTATTTGTAATGCAAGCTTTGTATATTTTCTTCAATTAAATGGACTTCTGTGTCCAGCAATGTGCAATTCCACATACTTAAAGGACTAAAAATAGTTGCAAAGCTGAGGCATTTTGTGAAAGCAGTGGATTCAACCTCAGTGTGTCAAAAAAAAAATCTGCAGCACTGACAGTGAAGTCTCCCCCACTGTTTCCACCTGCAAGCTGCATTTGACAGGCCTGAAAGAGTATTGAGATATTTGAAAGGCCTCTGACAGTACAGACTATATCTACTACGGTGTCTTTACAGGTCTCCCTAAAAAAAAATCGATCAGACAGCTGCAGCTGATTCAGAACGCTGCTGCTCGAGTCCTCACTAACACCAAGAAAGTGGAACACATCACTCCAGTTTCTGAGGTCTTTACACTGACTTCCTGTCAGTCAAAGAATCAATTTCAAAATACTACTGTTGGTTTATAAAGCACTGAATGGTTTACGGCCAAAATACATTTCTTATCTTCTGCTAGATTATGAACCTCCCAGAACTCTCAAGTCTGCTTTCTGTCCCCAGAGTCAGAACGAAGCAGCATTTTATGCTCCACATATCTGGAACAAACTCCCAGAAAACTGCAGGTCTGTGGAAACTGTCAGTTCTTTTAAATCAAGACTGAAGATTTGTCTGTTTGCCGCTGCCTTTTATTAAATCAAATAATTAGTAATTTCTTACACTACACTGTGTATTTTATACAATTCAAATTATTCTATTTTTGCCTGTTTTATTTTCTGTACTCTTGGTTGTTTTTAAATTGTATTTAAATGTCCCTTTGTTTCTTTTGCACTTTGTCTCAATGCTTTTAATGTTTTATGTAAAGCTCTTTGAATTGCCTATCCTAAATATATCAGGGTATATTTAAAAGAAAACCTGGAAAACCTGGTATGTTTCAACTGGGGCAACTCCTCCAGTTAATTTTAGCAAAACTATATAAAGTAGTGACCAACACTTGAAATCATACATTGTCAATACAGAACACAGGGCACATGTATGATATTTGTCTAAATAAGAACTCCTCCTCTCATAATTTAGTACAATTGATCTATGCATGTACCATCTTAATTTTTGCATTTGCATAGAGATAAAGAAAAAAAATAAGCAGAGCACTGCAGACCTACCAACGTCACATTTGCTCTCAGTGGACGCAGAGCTGGCTCTGTTAGCAGGCTGCTCGAGTAGAGTGTCCAAGGCTCTGCTGTAGTCCTCCAGGACCCAGTGAGCCATGCTCCGCAGGAACGGGTCCTGGTGGGCTTGAATCTGACATAAACAGAGAATTACAATGGCTCATTCTGGTTTCTGCAGTGTCACCTCTCTGTGGAACTCAGTCTGTCATCATTCAAAACCCACCTCTTCAGACTTCCCCAGCTGTGCATCATCATTATTTATTTATTAGCTAAAGGCTAGAGAGTCAGACAACACTGATTGTAAAAAGCACTAGCTTGTTGAGGCTGTGCACACATACCTGTTTGTCTTGTCCCAGGACATGTCTCTGGAGGATCTTTTTGTAGGTGGATGCCGTCTCAAACTCAGACTCGTACAATCTGGAGATCACCAGGGCGAGCTGCAGGTCCTGCATTTTCTCTAAACACACCTGGAGGAGGAAATAAAGAAAGATATCACAGTTAAACAGAGTTTCTGAGTTATTGGCGTGGACCTGAATGGGGTGGGATAAGCAGACAAATAATGTATATTCTGGACACTATTGGGACAAATAAGTCTGTGCACACGCAGCAAAGAGTTCGTGGATAGTTGAAGTTGTTTAAGGTGTGAGGTGCATTTCAATGAGACTACCTCCCAGCCAGAGAAAGACAAACAAAGTCAATGATAGCCCTTTGCCTGGGTGACGCTCATTTCCATAAAATGCTTAGGGAAGCACCAGTTACTCACACAGATGAAATAATGTGACTCATTGCTTCAGGGACTTTCTAAACAGAAATAATAACCTTGATGAATAAAAGGTACACAAGAGGACCAGGAGCCGTCCTCTTGACATGTGAGCAAAAACATGGAGAGCTGTATGGCACAAACAACAGCCAAAAATAGGCAAATTTACACAGTGTACCCCCAGGGTTCTCTTTTTAAGACCTTTTTAATAGCATTTAGAATGAAATTTAATGTCAACTTTATGGCCATACTGGCAAATGTATGAAGGATATAATGGAAAATCAGTATGATTCTAAGGCCTAGAAAAATATTATTTACTACGTACTTGAATTTAATGTACTGTACCGTTATATAACATCCAAGAAACACCAGAGTAAATTGTAACATCTCACACTCTCTCACACACACACACACACACACAAAACATCTATTTATGACTTTACAGTATTTATTTAATCCTATGAAAGGACAAGAAAAAAAAAAAAAAGAAGACCTTTGTGAACGAAATTCAATACTTTGTAAAAGAAATTCAATACTTTTAAGACACCACGGGTACCCTGTTACAAATCAACAAACAAAAATCATGCAAATATATTTTCACGAAATGAAGTAGTGGTAGGTAGTGTCCCCATTTACGAAGCTTCAACAAGAGAGCCGTGCTGGTGGTTTATAAATGTAACAACAAGCTATTGAAAATTCTCAAAGAAAAGGAGGAAAGACAGCAACACCCAAGAGTCAACTGCCAACATCAATAATTCTTCGGTGCATTGTGCTAAAAGCTCTCGACAAAGGCACCACTGTGGGAATCGTTTGAGCCGTTTCAATAATAAAAAGGATGCGGCATGTTAGAGAAATACTGGTGGTGAGATCTGTTTTTTGTGATTGTGGTTTCTCCGCTTTTTACTATATCATCAAACACTGCCCTTGACGATGAATCGTTGGGAAAAAGGCACACGTACAATGCTGCAGACATTTTATAAATGAAAATGAGCTGCACTTGACAATACTCACACTAAAGGCAATGTTTCTAAATTATGTTTAGCAGGCTGACAAGTGCCACTTGTAGTTGAAGGAACAAGTGCTTCTTACAAACAGCGTGTCATTTCCACTTGCCTCCACAGCGTCCTTAAGGGAGCCGGCGAGAAGGAAGAAGGCGGCAGAATGCTGGAACCGCTGCTTTCCCAACAGAGAAAATGCATTTTTCAGTGCTGCTTTCCTCCACCGGTCCTCGCTGAAGTTGTTGCGGAAAAACTCTGTCATTTTGGCATTCTTCTGAGACCTGGAGGGAAAGACATTATGGATTCATAACAATACTTGTCATAGTTCTTCAGTAATCTGACAGAACAGAAGGTTAAGGTTAGGGGGCAAATATTGTGATGACTGCATTTGTATTTCATATGCAAAATTAGTTTTGCCTACCTGTACAGTCCCCAGACGACTGCCTTCTTTTTCAGTGCGAGGTAAAATATAGCTGCATCCAGAGGATCATTGTTTCTCTGTAAAGACGTCTTGGCAACCTGATAAAGAGGAAGAGGAAACTAGAATTAGTGCCTTGTGGTTATATGCTTTGAAGGAATTTAATAAAAGGTATTTAAAGCGGACTCAGCAGTGTTCTTTTCCGGGTTTTTTAAAAGGAAACGGCCACTCAGTCTTAGCAAAAAAACATTGACATAGTTAGGTTACCCATAGAAGTTACCACAGTAAGATAATCAATAAGGTTATCAATAATACGAATGTTTGGAGCCATGTAATGTAAGCTAAGCAATGTACTGCTGTGGACGCACTGTTAGTTTGGATCCAAAAGTCACAATAACACAACCGATGACGGGCAGCAGACCAGCAACTCCGGGGTAAAATTACTGTTTTTCTCAATGGAGTCTGGTGGCTCGATATAACAGCTACAATGGTGAAATATTCTAAATATAGAATACACAAAAACAAAAAATATTGGAGTCTGCCTTTAAGTGTATTTTTTGGTGAAATGTGGATACTTCACACACATCTTCAATCCGGCAGCACAGAAGCAACACCACAGTTTCAAGGTGGAGACCCAAGATTAGTGTCACCAATTCAGAATCCGACCAACCTTTGACCACCTAATTCTAATCATGGGACGGACAACCCGAAAAACATAATGCCTCTGGCCACGGCTCTTGCCGACGCAGAGGCATAAAATCTATATGAAGCTCCTCCTCAGCCTTTACAGTTTTATCCACAGAACAAGTTGTAGCTTTATGGGTCATTTCAGAGAGTAACTCAAACTGAGTTATAGCGCTGTGGTTTATTGCAACCTCAGCAGAATTTCACTTTCACCGACCTGACAGCATTTCATTTATAAATGAAGCAATCAATACGAAGTACACAGGGTGAACACACTGATGGCCAAACTTCAAAGCCGTTATGTGTAGACCTTTTATGTCATTATAGCATCTTTAAAATTATTCTGCACAAGTTGTTTAAAGAAAAAAGGAGACAATCCTGCTGTGTTGCTGAGTGTCAGACCAACACTTCAAAGATATTCTGTTTACTACAGAATAAGATGAAAAAAGCAGCAGATCCTCACATTAGAGAGGCTAGAAGTAGAAGATGTTTGGCTTTTTTTTTGCTTGACTAAAACTATCAATCACTGATTGATTTTCAACTGTAGTTTCAAATATGTAGAAAAGCACTTCATATAAATTAACAAACCCAGAACTAGCTCAACAAAGCATTTGATGATAAGCATTTAATATGAATGCAAACTGAATATTAAACTAAACTCCACGGGGATACTGGAATTTCCATTTCAAATACACCTCCTCTTTTACTTTGATTTGCTCCTGCACATTTTTACATCAAAGCAGGCAATTTATTTGAACAAAATTGGCACTGGGTCACTATTTAAGATCTGAGCAAAGACTCTTAAATCAATGATGATAATTAACTTCTGTCATTAGCCGTCTCACCTTCTCAATACACCTGCGTAGCTTGTTGGTGCTGCGCAGCCACCAGCCCACTCCCATGGAGCGCAGCTCCGGCCAGGTGGGCTCTCCCTTC
The DNA here is from genome assembly GCA_028570985.1 of Heterobranchus longifilis. Classification (NCBI taxonomy): domain Eukaryota; kingdom Metazoa; phylum Chordata; class Actinopteri; order Siluriformes; family Clariidae; genus Heterobranchus; species Heterobranchus longifilis. Next base: position 789 of record JAOVVB010155292.1, on the reverse strand, counting down.
TGCAGAGCGGGCAGCATGTTGAGCAGCTCCTCCTCAGCCTCAGAGTGGAAGGCCCAGGCATAATGACACGTGGACAGGCCTGGAGACAGAAGAAAAAAAGAGTCAGAGACAGAGCATTTATTCACACTTGGCATTGCTGTCTCTGAAATACAGTGAGCAAGTCAGAAACCTTGAAAAGTAATCTATTAACTGTTATTTATTTTACATTTTAAATGGTATTCATTGAACTATGAAGTCTTTTGTTAAATTAAAAGAAAATATATCATGATAATTAAAATGAATGGGTCTGGATTGAATAGTTTTCACTCCAGTATGGTGGAAAAACTCTGTGGCCTGTTTGTATTTCTTTAAATCAAACACAATAGCCTCGGGTGGTGCGACTCCACAGCTGCAGCGAAGGGACTTTGAGAACAACACGGAAGGGGAGGAGGGACTTCCTCTGGCCGGAGTCACCTCCCAGAGGAAGTCTTTATACCGACACTTCTTATATAGCAACCCAGACTACTCAGGTACTGAAATCAGTTCATTGGCTCCCACTACAATACAGAATCAGTTTCAAAATCCTGCTAATAGTCTATAAAGCACATTATGGTTTGGCTCCTCAGTACATTTCTGACTTGCTCATTGATTATAATCCAATCAAGCCTCTCAGGTCACCAGGCAGAGTTCTTCTAGCTGTACCCAGAATTAGATCTAGGTCTTATGAGGATGACTTGAGGTCCATCACAACTGTGTCCACATTCAAAAGCAAACTCAAAACGTTCCTATTCTCTCAGGCTTATGGTTAAT
>JAOVVB010155251.1:0-11736 GCA_028570985.1 Heterobranchus longifilis | reverse complement strand
CACAGATTATGATCGATCCTTTCACCCCATAGTCACCAAAGTAAATATTGGACCCAGTTTTCACAAGCCACATATCTCCTGAACATTCTGACACAAAAATGACATTGATCAAAAGGATCGATCATAATCTGTGTTCACATTCACTTCTCCCATTGGAATCAATTCACGCAGAACGACTCGCCTTAATACACTCTCCTAAAGAGGCGGGGCCGTAACTAAACACACGTGACACAGATACAGGAAATGACCCTGAGTTGCAGGTTCTTTTATAATACATATGGTCTAATCAACCAGAAGTGGAAACACCTGTTAGTGTGCTGGGCCTTTAAATTTAACACACAAATCCATCACTCAGAGTCAGCTATTTGTACTTCTCAAAATACACTTCCAGATCTTGCAAAAAAAAGAAGAAGAAAGAGCCAGGTGTAAATTTTACAATGAGAAAACATACATTTTCAAACAAAGCATTTTAGTTTTGTCTTTTGAGAAATAAGGGAAAGGCTCCTTTTTGTCTGGGGGGCTGTGTGGGTGTCTGATTGACAGCAGCTGGCAGACTGAGCTCCAGCAGTCTATGTTGTTAGCATAGACTGTATAAAATAGGTTTAGTAGGGTAAAGGACCACACCAGCATCTAACCGGACCAAAGTCACATTTGCCGGTACGTTTACACATTACATGCTGTTTAATGTGCTACAGCTGAGCGGCTAACATCAGTTTGCAGGCTAGTTAGCTAACTTTAGCTAACTAGCCTGCAAACTGATGTTAGCACTAGCAGTGCACTTTTCCCTGGTGAATGCAGTGCAGGACAAGATACGTGTTTATGTTTGTAAATGAGATAAGAAGGAGACTTTAGCAGGAAAGCGAATGTGGTTGTTTTTCAAAAGATTCAAAACACAAAATATATAGGCTAGTATACAGTTAGACACAAAGGTATATGCTATGTGTTTATTTTTGCTAGATACCGGTAGGCTAATTATGCATGGTTAGCCAATGTGTTGTTAGCATACAGTTAGCATAACATTAGTTCACTTGTCTTTGTCTGTATGATTTTGTAGTTGGCATTTGGCTTGTAGATCTGAAGGGACTGTATCCACCCGTTTGTAAAATTGAACGTGGATGTACAAAGATTAAATATTTTTATTTCTACAGGTGTACTAACGCCAAACATCAGTTAGGCGCCGACATCAGTGGCTGTAATGGGTGGCAAGCTGTCAAAGATCCCAACAGGATCGATATCATTAACTAACTTCAATTTTGTAATGTATCGCTATTTTGCCTCTATCAAGAGCTTCTCTTTATATGGGAATTTGTCTTTCGTGCGTACATATACATTTCTGATGATGAGCTATAACAGATGATTAGACAGGTGAATGGCGGTGCCGCCCCAGACTGCTCCGCGATTCCCATTCCCATTTGATGGATTAATGCACAGACCAAATTCAAAGACAACAAAAAGCAGTGTGGTAACTCTGACATAGTCCCTCTTCAGGTTTGCATGAATATGTGTTTGATGTGGGTTCGTCTTGCCTGGACTGGATGATCCACCGATCTCCTCTATTCCTTCCTCTGATCTGCCTACCACTTCATCCTCTGGGAAGTTGATGTTTTCCCTCGACTGGCTGTGCTGCCTAGATACACCAAGAGAAGATATAATTTTAATGGCATGTCTGTATACAGAATTGGCCGTCAACATCATTACAAGCTGCACATAATCATTGCTGGTATTATATATACATAGACAGTAATACAGATACTCACAAACCAAACAGCATGTCATGTAGTCCTGGGAGAAGAAACAGAACATTAATGCAACATAATGGGACAATGGCTTTATTATTTATTGTCATTAGGATGTTGGGGCATGTGTATGGGACTCACGAGGATTGTTGTTGCGGTTGCGGACTACGAACACGAGCAGCAGTACTGTGAGGAAGGCTGCAATGAGCATCCCGCCTATAGCTGCTCCAATCACAGCAGGGTACATGTTGTAGCGTGGTTCCGCTGCAACACATCACAGTTACACATTGCAAAATCTCTAACAAAACACAGTCTCTGCAATTGATAAGTGTCTCACGTTGTTTTTTATCATGTTTCAGCTCCCTCTAGTGGTTCTCAACCCATGTCAGCATTGTACTGTGAAATGAACCAAATTTATGATTGTTGGAAATGTTAGCTTCACAAGAATTTTGAGTGTTTGTTCATAAGTTTGGTTGATAAAATAGTTACTTTAAGCAAGACCGTCACATTTGAAAGAAGAAATAACACGTTCTTTGTCTTACAAATAAAAAGTTGAATTCATAAGCAATAAAACACTAATACAGTGTGTGCTTATGCTGCTGCGGCCTTACTTGGTCTGGTATGACCTGCTTATGTTGGCAAACTTTAGATAGATATTGCTGCTTCAAGTTACAGTCTCGAAGATCTCTTTCTTTGGCGATAAGCGGTATATGCAATGTGTTTTTGGTTCTAGCAGAGACCGGAAAAAAACATTACGACGCTTCACACACAAGTGAGTTGAAGAGCGAGTCTGTTGCATTAGCTCTGCCGAACCGCTCTGGTGGAGAAACCACTACTGGGTGATGGGAAACAGTCTCTAATTGTGTGCCGCTTGTGAATGGCACTCGTGTGTAGAGTGTCAAATATATTGCATTCCTGGAGTTTAAGACCATTTTGCATAGCAAGATGTTTTGGCATATTTCTGGAGCTTTTGCCCTTACTTGAAATGATCATTTAACAGACATTACAAGCAGCACTGTTGTCATCTATAGTGAAATTAAGCCATGTTTTGGACCGTCATGACTCCTTTTTATTGCAAGTTTCCAGTAGTGTAGATGCATAAGTTTGACATAATTGTTTTGCAATGCACAACTGTCATGAAAAACATGATGTCGGCATTGATAAAATCAGGCATTTCTAAAAATCTGGACAGCTTTCGGCTTGTCTCTGAAAATATATTATATGTGGCCCGCAACACAATATTGGTTAATCGAGCAAGTTCACTCTGCATTTTTTCCTTATGATAGCAGCACTATCATACACTTTGTAGACATACACCAAGTAGGAACTATGCAGGTGGAATGAATGTGTTTCTTGTTTGGGTGCATGTACATGTATTAGTATGGCACTTAAATTAAAATCCTGAGAGTACAATTGTATATGATTTTTTTTAAATAACCCATATGATGCGAGAAGCAGCTAGCCCCCAGCTATTTTCACGTTATCTAATGCGGCCCCCAGGTATTTTAACATGATCTAATCTGGCCCCCATTCAAAAAAGTTTAGACACCCCTAAATAAAAGGAATTGATAAGCTCGGAGGCACACGATTCTAATGGATTGGGCAATTTAGAATCAGTTCTCCATTCCCATCCCTACTGCAAATGCAAGGGCTTTCATCAGTGCTCCCTCATTCAGCAATAGGCCTACATAGTGACGTAACAAGACATTTATTTATTTAAAGGAAAATCTTCATGATTATTACTTAAACTGACAAGTTTAAGTATAAGTCAGGGTGCTGACTTATGACATTTCTCAACTTGTGGTACTGCTACACTTTGTTTTAGCATTTACTATTATCCTGTAATTGTCTGGCCACTGTTCAGCAAAAGTTACAGAGGCTCGCTTTAAAGTCAACCCTGGTAGAGGGTAGGTGTGGATTGGAACGGATGCATTGGCTGTACATGGGTTGAAAACCACTGGCCTATCCTTCCCTGACACCTGACCTACAAGCCCTAAACAATCTCCTGGCTTGGTTAGAGCAGTCAAATCTTGCTATACATGCTATAATTAACACAAAACAATTACAAGAAGAAGCATGCAGGGCCATTTAGAGGAAAGGTAAGGAGCAGGGCAGGGAAGGAGGTAAACAGGAAGTGAGTGGATGGTGTGAGGCTGTGAGGTGTGTGTAATTGTCTGTGTTTTTTGTTTGTGTGAGTCTTTCACCTAAGTGGATCACAAAAAAGAAAAAGAAAAATGTTAGATTGTCATCAAAGTCATCGCAACAACAATCACAGCGGGACACCGGCATCAGTAATGTTTGAATAATCACCTAACTCACCTGTCACCTTTTTAAAATGTCACATTATTAATTGTTTCTCCTGCCTTTGCCCGTTTCATCATCTGTTTGTTAAGACATCCCTATCTCAAGCCCCTGTCTTCACTCAGTTCTCTGCCAAAAGTCCAGTATCTGACCACACTTTCCTCACTCCGTTCACTTCCTGTACCTGGAGTCTTTGCTGCAGAAGGGTGTCCGATGGTGCGGTGGTTGACAGGTGTGATGCGGAACTGGTACGTAACGGTCGGTGTCAGTCTTCCTACTGTATGACTCTTGACTTCTGGGTCCTGGATGAAATTATGGTACCACATTACTGGACTGATCCTCTCCTTCCTCTCCTCCTTTGAATCATTGTTGCTGCCTCTCCTTCCTGGTCGCTCTGACACCCATCTGTGCTGCAGGATGAAACCTGTCCAACCTCTTCCTTCTTCCTTCTCCACCTGCCACTCCAACTGCACCTCGTTACGCTGTCGGCTCTTGTACATCACGTTGACCAGGGTCGCATTGGGTGGCATGGGGTGCCCTGATAAAGAGACAAAACACAACTAATAAATAGTCTGTCCGTACCACCACAACTTGATGTTTTTACATTTGGTAATCTATGCAGGGCTTGCTGTTGTCCCTGGTTTCCAGTCTTTGTGCGAGTGTTGTTGTTTGTGAACAAGTTGTTCAACAGAACGGATTGTTTGGGTGAACGAACTAAACTGAATCACTTCCTGAAACGATTTCTTCATTTGGTTGAGCTCTTTTGAGCGAACATGCAGGGACTCACTGAAACCGAAATTATAGTTTCCGCGTCCAGGATGATCCGCTTGGGTCAATGTGGCTTAAATATCGTCAGTGGAGGGTGTACCCGTAGGATCAATGCAGACATCCGCGTACCTCGGACTTGTCCGCGCAGCCACTACAGTACAAGTGGTGGCGTAGCGAACTACTGTGCATGTGTGGAAAGCGTCCTCCAAGCGGATAGTACAACCAGAACAACTATGCGTCTGTGGTGTTCGCAGTTGTCTATTTGGGGTTATAATCGAGCCCAGAGTGAGTGATTCAAGTCATTTGTTTGCAAACGGTATCTTTATCCAACTAAATTCTCAGTTCCGTGGTTAGCGAGCTGAACTGAACATTCGGACGTTCAGTTCAGTGATTGGGCTTTGCAGTCGGAGCTCCGGTCAGTCACTGCGAGGGAACGGTGTATGTTCAGTGATTCGTCCACTGAACGACGTACTACACTGTGAACATGAGCCCTGACTCGCTCAAGCCTGCCGAAGTCTCAAAGTAGGAAGCAGTACCAAATATTTATTTAATAGTCAGGTGTTGCGAAAATATATGTGCTATACATAATAGGGTAGGACTTCAGCTTTCAGTTTGCAAACGGTATCTTTATCCAACTAAATTCTCTGTTCTCAGCTCACTAGTTAGCGAGCTGAACTGACGTTCAGCTGCGTTTCAGGTCAGTGAGTGGGACAGCGAGCAGTCGGAGCTCTGGTCAAGCACTGACCGATTCGGTGAACAAATCTTTTGAATGAACGGATTCTAACGATTCAGTACACTGAAAAGAACTGCTTTGCCCATCACTGCGTTTTACCACTGTTTCGCCTAGTCCTGCCCTACTGCGTTGTGATTGGCTAGGTATTACCCTAACCCTGTCCTCTCTGGCCTAACCCTACTGCCTCTGACTTTTGACATGTCAACGTGACGAGTACTAGCCAATCACAGCACAGCAGGGCGGGTCTATGGTGAAATAGTGGTGGGATGCCCCATCACTACTTTATGCTAAGCTAAGCTAACTGCCTGCTGGCTGCAGCTTTATATTTCCCATACAGATATCTAACTAAAGACAACAGATAGCCTATAGTTAAAAAAAAACAACTTACTCTTGATCACTAAAGTGACTTTGATGTCAGTTCCTCCCACTGCATTGGAAGTGGAGCACCTGTACTCGCCACTGTCTTGAGTCTCATGCGTGTCTCTCACAGTCAGATTGGTCCATGCAGATGTTCGCAGCAGTGCATACTTTGAGGTGTCTCGGATGCCCACACCCTGATTGTTAAACCAGGTGATTTCGTTGACGGGAAGGTAGTTGGCTCTCAGGTGGCAGGTGAGCTGAACATCGCTCCCCTCGTATACAGACACAACTCTGCGCTGTGTCAGCAATACAGGAGCCTCTATCGGTGACAATGTATAAATTAATTAATTAACAAATCATATCTGCTACTTTCCTGTAAGGTTTGTCTGACAATGTGCACTGACCCAGTGTGAGCCTGCAGGTTTTGGTTTGGACCAGAAGTGGATGCTTAGCATGGCAGGTGTAGGGTTTCCCGCCACGGGCGGTGCCGTAGCGAAGGATCAGGATGTTGGAATTTTCTTCCCCGCCTTTGCCCTGGCCACTCGGGCCCTCCCACCACACCATGGCTTTCGGGGCCCCTCCATCCCAGGAGCAGGACAGCATCAGATACTGTTTATTGTTGGTCACATAGGCAAAACACACCGGCTCTGCAGGGGGAATATCTGGTGGAGGGGGAATTGGTTTAAGTGAGATGTGCACAATGGGCCTCATTCACTAATTTCGTTCATGACGTGTTCTTAAACTGCAGAATTGTTCGCAACTGTTCTTTTAACAATTTATTGTCCTCCTAAGTTCATAAGGCGTGCCAGTTGATCATAATTAGCAGGTAAATGCACCGCCATTCCACGTAAAAGGGAGAGACTGCAGGGCAGTGTTTTGGGCCTATAAATAGCATGATCAATCACTAATTATTGGATGGCATGGTTCCCAATTAACATAACTGATGTGAATTGAGGTGTCAGTGTAGTTTTTATTTATTTTAAAAGACCATAGTGCTTTGTAAAATAATGCAAATTATTATTAAAATATTATAAATGATAAAAAATATTATTGTAATTTAAATCCTATGATATTATACAACTGTATAATTGAAGAAAATTATTTTTGCGCAAACTCAAATGTGCGTAAGAGTGCTCTTGAGTGTGTGTAGATTCTGTTCTTACCTAAGAACAAATCTCAGATAAGAAAACATTGGTGAATGTCAGAATCTTCGTGAAAACTGCGTAAGTGTGTTTTAAGAAGAAATGTCTTCTTCAGAACGGTTGGTGACTGAGGCCCAGTGAGCACAGAAAACTCTTCTATTTCTTACATGTGCGTGTGCTGCACTCTGTGGATTGGTTGAGCGCCAGGTGGGAGCCCATGCAAGTGAACAAGCTGTTGTTGGAAGCCAGGCCTTCAGACAGCAGCAAGATGGCAGTGTTGGTCAGTGGATTTGTTTGCTGCCCTGTGTCAGCCTCGTCTTGGGCCACTCCTTTCAGGTGTCCGGTCCAGTGGAGTGAGGGCGAGGGGAATCCACCGGACCAGGAGCAGAGCAGTCTCAGAGAGGTGTGATTCAGAGCCGCCTCCACAGAACAGGAGGGGGAGCCATCGGGCGGGTCTGTGGGGATAAGATATGGCGTAACGAGGCAGTGATGTGCAAAGTGGGGCTTAGGTGAGCTCAGAGAAAGGGCCTGTGGTGCTATCATATTCAGGTGTTGGGTATGAAATATCTTTCCAAAGTATTTTTTATGTATGGGAATTGATTAGAATTTATTGATACCAATGCCATTATCGATTCTGCTTATCCGTCCAATTCATTATCCATTCACTTATTGATTCCTGATCAATTTTCTGTGGAAAACAAGTAGACCTACATAGGTTTTCAGCATCATCACAGCTGTTTTACTGTATCTGAGTCTGAACACAGTGTAGAAGAGGCGCTAATGTTATTATAACAGGATATCGGTAACGGATGTGCTGCTCGGTTGGGAAGCAGTGGCACTCGTGCGTAGTGTCAAATACATGGCATTCCTGGAATTTAAGACCATGTTGCATAGAAAGATGTTTCAGCATATTGTTGGTGTTTCCACCCTTACATGAAATAATTATTTTACAGACATTACAAGCATCTTTCTTGGTGAAATTAAGCCATGCTTTGGACTGTTTCTTATAGCAGCGTAGACGCATGAGTTTGAAGTCAGAAAAACATGTTGGCATTGATAAAAGGAATTGATGAGCTCGGAGGCATACGATTCCGATGGATCAGACAATTTGAAACCGTTTCTCAACTGGAACCGGATCTTGATTACCATCCCTAATCTTTTTACTTGCAATCTTCTCTTCTGATAGAGGCTGGGTAACAGATGAATGTCAAGTCAGTACAAAGCCTGTCTTCTCTAATGTGAAAGATATGTATAAAAAGGAAATGCTCTCTATCTCTCTTAGGTCATGGGCTGTTTTAGTTCAGACACATGATCAGAGTAACTAGCAGAAATGCATAAACTCAGCAAAACAAAACAGGAGAGCAGAATGACAAGCATCGGCTTTCTGGCCAACCAACACTTGCCATGGCTGTGACATCACAGCGAGGTACCTGCCAGAGAGTCCCATCAACTTCCCAGACGGCCCGAACAGGAGAATAGGTCTGCAGCACTTCCACACTCTGCTGTGTGTGTGTGTGTGTGTGTGTGTGTGTGTTGATGTGTTGGTGTTGGTTGGTGTGTATGAATGCAAGCTTTTGGGTCTGTTTGGAAGTCTTAGTGAGTATAAGGAGCTTGAAATATGAGAGATGATGTACTGAATGGAGCATGGATGTTTAAAACAGAAGAAGTGAAGGAGGTTTCTGCATAACACTGAACACAGGAGAGGTTTAATTGAAAGTGAAATGATCAGGGAGTTGTGTTCAAGTAGGAGCTTCAGTGTTAACAATAAAGATGAAAAGTCAAAGGCGATTAAGATCCTGCATTTGTGTTTCTTAGTCTTGTACTATAAACGTCAAATCTGATCTCAGTCTTTTGCACTCCTTGACATTTGCAGCACCAAGACAGAAGAACACAGGTTAGGACTGAGCAGAGAGGTTCACAGAGGAGAGGTCAGAGGTCACACTCACAGTAGACAGTCAGGCTGATGGTTTTTCTGGAGCGGGTGTTGAGGTAGGTGTTCTGTGCCAAGCAGGCGTAGTCGCCAGTGTGCATGCGGAGGATCTTGATGATGGTGAAATGCGGCCCTTTGTAGACCTGGGAGTTGTTGTAGAACCAGACGTACTGACTGACCGGGTTGGACTGGGCTTGACACAGTAAAGAAACAGTCTCTCTCTCCAGGGCGGAATATCCCCGCTCTGTTATACTGTACGGAGTCACATCTATCTGAGGGATGTCTGGGCCAACTGAGGAGAAAGGACACGATGAACACACTCAAGATATGAAGGACATGGACATGTTACGTACACGACTGACAGGAGACACCTCCTGCTTCATTTCGGTACTGCAACAATTGAAAGTATTTTCACAAATTTTTTATCCAGCTTGTCAATAAGTCCTCAATAGCACCCCCTCCCATCAAAGTGAATATAACTGTTGTGCTGTGTGTGTTAGGGGTGTCACAATTTCGAAATTGAAAATCTTTCGAAATGAGCTGTCAATTTCAATTATCACAATTCTCAATTATTATATCAATTATATCACATCACACCAGAAGAAGAGCCTTTTTCCTGGAAACGTCACCATGGTGGTAATAATAAATGGATGTTTCATGGGAGCATAATCTATTGTGCAGACTCTCAGATTTTATTCTGAGTGTGCCGAATGCTGAAGATGCACATCCTCGCACATCAAATGCCAAAGAAAGAAAGGAAAAGGAAAAAAAGTATCAAAGCATAAAAAGTCATACATGCTCATCTCTGGCTCTCTCTCAATTCCTGCTTTTTATGCCTTTGCACCAACAACATTATGTTTTCGGGTTGTCCATCCATCCCATTCTTGTGAACGCGATATCTCTTCACATTTGGTGCAAACCTCCACTTGGACTCAAGGATGAACTGATAATTAATTCTCTGATTATGACACAATTTCACACAAATGTCTAACAGGATAAAATTAAGAAGTGACATTTTATATCCAAAAGTTTTCACCAAAAATACACTTAATACCTTCTTATTAAATTCCTTCTGTCTTCACTACGTATATTGTACGAGTCTGGACAGACATGGATGTAAACTGCAACTTGACTGGTTGGCGGGAGCATACAACCGCAAGGCGGTAATTCTAGTTGAGGAATGTAACCTTAAACTGTTGCCATGGTTTTAATTGGCATTTATTGGAGGGCTTATATTTTTACATTTGACAGAATCCAAACCCCCAAAAATACTCACAGATGATGTCCAGCCATATCCGTTTAGAGCTCTCGCTGTTGACGGCGTTGCTGGCCACGCAGCGGTACCAGCCGGTGTGGTTGCGGTTGACGTCGGTCACGTTGATAACGCTGGTGTTTCCCTGTGCAAAGGATGAGATGTTGCCGTTTCGGATCTCATGCTGCCACACATACTGGATCGGTCCAGTCCCATTTTCCAGATTACAGCGCATCCACATTGTAGTTCCCTCCACTGGAGACACATCGCTCATCAGGAGGTACGGCTTAGTGACGGGAACTGTATTTGAGATAGAGCCACACAGCGGGGGTGCATTAGACTTTTTTGTTTTGCTCTTGTGTTTAACCATAAAATATATAAATAGAAAACTGGCCTATTATTACGTTTGTAGCACAGATCTCCGTGGCACATATGCACCACACGCTAGTTCTGTAAACAGTCCTGTGCCTCTCCACACACACACGGAGTGGAGCAGAGGAGAGACAGTTTTTATGCTTCTGCATCCCGCCATGCCAAAATCTAATAAATTAAACTGAAACTGAATGTTGTCGTTACCAGTTACAAACAGGCTTAAAATTACTTAAAGTTAAAGTAGATCGCCCTCAGTGTTCTAATCTGTCAAAATGATAGATGGCCTTCAGATTTTTCTGTCATTGATAAGAAAAAATAAACAGTCAAAGGAAAATATTTGGTTAACGCAACCACTGGAGCAACAAAAGGACTTGGTATGGTTAGTAAAAAAAAACACTGGGATTGCAGTAAAATCATATTAACATTCCTACTACCTACTTCCGTTTTAAATACATACAAATACTCCCCCCCCCCCAGCCTCATGTCTCACAATTATGTGCGATATGTACGAATTACAGTGCATACATTTTCATAGTAATTACTATGAGCAGGGAATGGAGCCGCCTATGTTTACTGTCTTAACCCCACCCTGTAGCTACGCCCCTGCCCGAAGAAAGTACCGTGTTTCAGAGTGCAGGTAATCTTACCTCGGACAGTGAGGTGCACGTAGTAGTAGAAGACTCTGGGCTCCCGTTCTATGTCATAGAGAGCCTGGCAGGTGAACAGGCCGTGTGCAGCCAGTGGCAGTTTCTCGATGCTCACAGATGGACTGTTCGAGATGACCGTGAGCTGCCCGAGCGTCTGGGCCAGCTGCTGTATCCTCTGTCCTTTCCCCAAATCATACACCACAGCTTTTATAGCTTCAGTTCCGGGCTTGGTGAAGCTCCATATGTACATGTCAGGTAAGATGCTTCCGCATTCCAGGATCACCGCTTTGCCCACCACCCCATACACATGGATGTCCCGGTACACCACCTCCCAGTTGGGATTGATCTTCACTGCTGGAGAGGATACACAGACATGCAAGCAAATGTGTGTGTGTGTGTGTGTGTGAGTGTGTGTGTGTGTCATGGTTCCCAGGGGTCCTTGAAATCCTTGAAAGTTTGTGAATTGGGTGGGGGGGGGGGGTTCAAAGTTTTGGA
>JAOVVB010155241.1:0-11736 GCA_028570985.1 Heterobranchus longifilis | reverse complement strand
TGTATAATAGTGCTGGTATCGTAAGGTGAACGGAGAAAATGCAGAGTAAACTTGCTTGATTAACCAATATTGTGTGGCGGGCCACATTATAGTATTTTCAGAGAGAAGCTGGGGGCCATTGAAAATCTGTCCGAGGGCCGCATTTGGCCCCCGGGCCGGACTTTGGACATGCCTGGTCTATGGTATTCAGGAGGATATGATAATATGACAATGATCCATGTTCAGTGGAGTAACACCAGCGTTCTGCCACTAGAGGGCAGTGAAAGCAAACACAAGATACTTACACCTCAATATCACTTGTGCTTAGTGCAACACACACAAACACATACGTGTGTGTGCGCGTGCGTGCGCGTGTGTATTTCTGACTTAGGCTACCTTCGGGGACACATTTCAAACTAAAGACCAGTTACTGTAATTGGGGATGACTTGTCCAATTGGGGACAAAAGCTGTGTCCCCAATGGGGAAAAGTAGATTTTTGCATCAGTGGTTATGGGGTTGGGCAGAGGTCTCAAACTGACGGCCAGCCCTCCCTCTCCCTCCGGCCCGCAACATGATGTCAAAAATATAGTACAATCTAGCCAGCAAAATCATTTTTTTATTTAATTATTTTTCTAGGCGTTTCTTAGCAATTTAAACTACCTCAGTTTTTGATAAGAAGAGAGCAGGCACGGACAGTGGAGCGGGCTTTTTTTGTTGTAAGTACACTTTCAGAACATTGTGCTTTTTGTGGTACTTGAACGTTGAAGTGGCCCTTCATATGAGATGACAATACCAGCTGGCCCCAAGCCAATTTGAGTTTGAGACCTCTGGTTTAGTCCAAGTCTCCAGGAAATGAATGTAAGTCTATGTAATGTCCCCAAAAGTGACCTAGATAAACACAGCGCTGGGGTGTGTTTGTAGCACATGCTGTTGTGTTTGTGTGTGTGTGTGTGTGTGTGTGTGTGTGTGTTGGTGTAGGTTTGGGGTGCTGCAGCTTTGATTACAGCTATTTCTATAAGTTTGAAAGTATCTTGTTTTTCGACTACACGTCCTGTTGTCGAGACGGAAAGCAATTTGTGCCCATCATCATGCCCAACCAACCTTAGTATTTCTATATACAACTTTTGGTTATTTTGGTGCACTGCAATGCAAATTAGAGCAATACAAGGACTGGTACATCATTTTAGATAATGGAAGATGTGCTGCAAAATGAGAACGGTTTTGTGGTTTTCATGGCATTCTGAAATATGTAATTTATTTAATGAATTTACACTTGTCTTTCAAGTGTGAGAACAAGCCCAGCAGATGAAAGCCATTATGTATCCATTTCCCAGTGTTGATTTGACAGACGCTGTCATGCTGAGGAAATGGATCCAAACGAGCACAAAATGTTCTCAATATGATATAAATATTTGATTAAAATTCATATTAACAGCTTTGAACACTGACATGTTTACAGTTGAGCAGTCTGTGGTATAAACGTCCACATCAAAATCATTGCTGGGTGTTTCAGTACAAAAGTACACCTATTATTTTACAATGACAACGGCCAAATTAACATAAATAATTTACAGAATAAGTATTATTTTTTCCTTCAGATAATGTTAGTGTTCTGCAGATCAGTATAGCCACTCCTTTATACCATGGCTATTAGGGCCTGAGTGTTATGGGATTTTTGAGACCGATATTGATTTTAGAGGGGAAAAATTCACCAATTACCGATATGGTTGCTGATATAGTGAATCTTTGAGCTGGAATAAAAATGGACCTTTTCTATGTGCACCAATATGACGATGCAAAGGCTGCTTTCTTGAACAAATAACTTTGTTAAAGAATATTTAACATTATTATACATTATACATACAGTTAAGGGTGCTCCGATCAGGATTTTTGGGGCCGATCACCGATTGCTGAAGCAGAACTGGCTGATACCGATCACAGAGTCCATTTATTTAACTATTCTTAACAACATTGTATATTAAGTATTAACATTAAGAGATTAGGGAAAGTTTTCTTATCAGCGCATATCGGAAAATATATACACCAATACTGATACCGATATGTCTGTGATTGGCCAATATCGGCCGATGATATCGGCAGATCGATATATCAGTCTGGCTCTAATGGCTATCACAGTACATATTTTTTTCTCTGCTGCTTTCTCCCATGTGCATTTGATCCTCTACCTCAGGCTGTCATTGGCCAAGACATCGGGGCCACACAGGCTCAAATCCTCCCATTGGCTGGTGAGATATGGCACATAATCCTAATCTTCTCTCACCCTTCTGAGGATTAAATTTGCTGTCCAGTCATCTTTAAGAAGTGCCCCCCTACCCACTCACTGGTGAGGCTTGGATTGTGGAAAAAAAAAAGTAAAGCACAAACTCTTTACAGGCAATCTCTCATCACAGGAACATACAGCGCTGAAACCGAGTGGTGAGCATTAGTTGGCTGTGAAGGAGATTCAGGCCATGAGTTAAGCCAGGGAAGTAATTACCGTCGTCAGGAAACTGAGGTCTGAACTCTCTTCCCTCCGGCTGTCAGGGCTCCGTTTCACGCACTCACAGTGCTCTCCCGTACCGTCTCTCTCGCTATTCAACTTTAATTCCATGCTTTCACTCTTTTCCTCTTTTTCTTCTCGAACATATCTTCCGCTCTGTCTCAGTCTGTCTTCCTGGCTGAGGAAACCTGTATTGACTCAGTGTCAGTGTCTGCCACTGTTGGCCCTCAGCTTTGTTTTTTAGGCTTTACTCATCACATATCTCCCATTTGTTCTCAGTGGTGAGACCTGCAAACATTTAGGACTGTCACTCATACAGAGTCAGAGGAATTTCCTGAGAAGACATTTTTACAGCTTTATCTGCTGCTGCCCCCTAATAAGATCTAAAATGATTACAGTCATACATATAGAACTGCACTTCCATTATATGCTTTTTCACATTTAAATTTAGAAAAAAAAGCCGTGCTGCTCCTGTCAGTCACAGATGCTATGGACCTTTGAGCTCAGGTTAAATATAGCCCGTGGAGCAAATCTGCGCAGGGATTATATATGAAACTGTGATTGCTGTGAATGAACCACAATCTCCATAAATCCATAATGTAGATGTGGAATATAGTTTATATTCAGACCCCAGCATCAATAAAGTCAACCCAGTCGCCAGAATAAATGTTGGCATTTTACGTTTCATATGTAGCAGATATGTTAAAACTTTTTAAGTTATGACAAGTGGTTAGATTTAGGCATAAAAAAGCACTTGGTTAGGATTAGGAAAAGGAAAAGTTTGGCCTTAAAATACCTGTTTTTGTTGCCACAACCACAGCTGGAAATGTCCCGGTTTTGTTGGTCTCTGACGGTGAGAAAATATTGATATGATGCGTATGAAAGGTACAAATGTAAATGATCCGTGGTTTTGTAGAAAGGTACAATGGCAACATTTTATTCTGGCGTCTGAGCTGATAAATTATGTTGAAACACGACATTTGAGAAGCCAAAAGAATACAGAACTTGA
The DNA here is from genome assembly GCA_028570985.1 of Heterobranchus longifilis. Taxonomy (NCBI): domain Eukaryota; kingdom Metazoa; phylum Chordata; class Actinopteri; order Siluriformes; family Clariidae; genus Heterobranchus; species Heterobranchus longifilis. Next base: position 8,247 of record JAOVVB010155241.1, on the reverse strand, counting down.
TCTCAATTCTGACAACAACAACAACAACAAAAAAAGAAAATATTTAAGTGTTTCCATTTATGACACACTTGTCCCCGCAGCCAGTGTTTGAAGTGCTGCTACTTTAATTCCTGTGCTCGATCTCTCCTCTACGTTTGTCTCCAGCTTATTTGAAGTTCAAACAGATTTGTGCTGATGTATTTTCAACAGCAGCATTTAGATATTGCTTCTAACAATCTCTGCAGCGAAGGCATTTTATTTATTTTTTTAAAGTACGGTCTTGCTATCTTCTGGGAAACATTACAACTAAATAGGAATTTGGGTTGCAGCCTACGTTATGGTAATTGGTAATGTGCTTGACACAAAAAGAGGATGTTTACAGTCTCATCTCTGGACGGATAATTTTGTTTGGAAACTGTAAAAGGGCTTGGAAGTATTTTGAAAATTGCAACATATGTGGGAAGAAAGAAATTAACAGACTAATCTTGTTTCTGATGTTGAATATATAATTCTGTGCCAGTGGAGCTTCTTGAAGTCAGACATACACACTGCTCTCACCTTATCCCTATAAATAACATCCCTTAAAACTGCCTGTAATTCCAATTATCAAAGTTTTATTAATATACATCATAGGCCTTTGGGTGTTTCTGAAAATACAATCAAAGGTGTTGATTATTGTGAAAACGGTGTAACCGCATCCATATCGACACACATGCACGTAATCATAGCCGTGCCTCTGCTGCCAGTGTGATCGTGTGCAGGAACATATCACGAATATGGAGCAAAATGGTAATAGCAATCAATAGAGTATGGATTATCTTTAATGGAGGCAAAATAAATGAAACAGCCGCAGCTAAAAGCATGCGATAAACGATCTGCCACATTTAAAAATTTGTCTAATCTCGCACGGTTTAGAGCGTTCAATTCCAAACCACGGGTCAGGTATTTTAGACCTGATGTCTAATCTATTTTAGCATCTGCTGCTTACCCATGCGCGCGCACACACACACACACACACACACATACACACACACGCACACACACAGCCCTTAAACAGGCACACAAAAACACATTTAAATTCATAGCATTTTCTCAAACACAGGATATAAATTATGTATATACTTGTATTATGTTTTTTCGAGACTGTCTTCCCCCGAAAAACAACACCACAGGTTGTTTGTACAAGCAGCTAATTACAACCCATATTTATGTTTATTGTTAGGCGGTGACCTCTAGTGGCCGCAGTAATTATGAAGTGAGCAAAGCAGGAAGTCATGTAACGTATCGAGAAAGTCCTTTTATGGCGGGCGGGTCAAAGACTGCTGTTCGTATCCTGTTTGAAACTATAAACGTTGAGTTATTTTAACTTTACATAACAAATGTAACTATGTCGTGTCCTACATCACATGCGGAATTACGTCAAATCCTTACGTATGGAAGTGAAGTAGCCTAACGCAACAAACGTACTGATTTTAACCCAATCCACAATCTTTTCCGAAACCTAATCAAGTATCCTAGTTTCCGTGCCTAAACCCAACCAAACTGCGACTGTTACATTTAGGTATCAGTGTTGCTCTCCTGCCAAAATTGTGCTCATTTAGGAAACGCTCCTGTGGGTTGTATTAGAGTGTAAGAACAGTCGATGGATGTGGTCGTATGAGTTGGAGGACTTGTTGATTTCTTGTCTATGAATTGGATCATGCGAGGTGACACTAGACGTGCTGTTTTGTGCGTTCACAAAAAAAAAAACACTCCCAGAAGATGATATCTGTGATGAGATGGGGAGTTAAAACTTGGTCACCAGAGTTGAGGACAAATCCACTCCCACCCGTTTATGTATGACTGTATTTAAAGTGGAAATGGCAGGAGCACTCTCCCTGATTGACCAGCCTTAGTGGCCCATGTTTAAGAGGATCGGCTTCTGCTGTCCATGTTGGATCAGCATTGATTGACCTCATCGGGCTTTTTAAAGTCCCCCTCCTTTTGGTTGATTACAGCATCGCCCTCACTAGAGCATTAGAACAATGGACATGTTTATTTACAACTTTCCAATTGCTTTTATTTTCTGCTCGAGTGATGAGGGAGATGTGGGTAAAAATGGATTTAAAAACAATCCGGACGGGGTGAAACGGCTCCTGAAAGCTGCCGTGTTGCGACAGTTTAGTGACTGATTGACGCTGCTGATGAATGCTTTCTGTTTGCTCCCGAGGCTAGTTGCAGCACTCAACATTTGTTTGGTCAGTCTGAGAGGATGTGTGTCCTCGGTTGGCAGGTTGAGGGCGAACACAGCAGAAATCCCATGTCCGTAGAACGGTCGAAAAAACCAAGTTCACTCTTCCTTTTTTAGGTCATGCATCTACATTTAGGAGTAATTAAATCATGAAGTATTTGAAGTACTGACTGCGTCCCTCGCAGTGGGTTAGCAGCTGTGTCTACTTGGCCACATTCTCTGACATAATAATACTTCAGCAATTAAGACAAGGCTGTTTCTTGTGTTTCCATCAAAGAGTTTGCCTCGAGAGTAAATCCCACAAGCCGACAACTAAAACGAAACCTTCTGCACTATGTAGCAGAGTTGTATCTTGCATGACAGGATTTTAAAAAAAAAAAAAGAAAAAGAAATGCTGCAGAACGCAACGCCGCAGCTACCGGGCCCTGTCACTCACTGTTAATTATATCCCATCGGTTGTTCCGTGGAGAGGTCCTTATCTTTTTTGGACAAACACCATTAGACTAAACACACAAGCAACTGAAGGTGGTAGTGGCAATGTTTTGTGTAATTTCCTTGTATATAATATAGTATAGCAGTATAATATAATAGAGTTATAATGATAGAGTGAAGACTCCTGTAATAAAATACCAACTGAACATGAGTCTGTGTGTATCAGCCTCTTTTCTGTATACTGTAGGTCTCCCTTAAGTCTGATTGCCAAAATGATTTCCTTCTCTAATTGAATCCTGCCCCGGATAATTTACTTCAATTTGTAATTCAGTAAGTGAATTTGGAGAAGAAATATAGTGATAGGAAAGACCAGTCTGGGGTAATCTAGTTTGTAAACTGGCTGTTGGTTCTAGTGTCTCAAGTACAACAAACACACTTTGATTTATTTATTTTGTTCAATAAAACAGGTAGATCGGACCCCCTTTTTTTTGTTTTTTTTCCCTGAATTGACACTGGCCCAATCACATTGTTAAACTCCTCCCTCTTTGGGCTCAGTGTCGTCATTAAACAGCACATCTGTAAAAAAAAGAGTGTCAAAATGGATAAGACAAAACAGGAGGTGAGTTAAAATTGGGAGCCAAAAAAAAAACAGGCCCTTCAGGTAGATCAGTGGTGTCGTTTGGCCGTGGCATCTGAGGCGACATCCCTGAATGTTTTATGAATAGCCCCAGACTTTTCAGACCCTTTTAGCGACTTGCTGCTCAGAGTCATCTCAGTTAGCAGCCAGCACAGCATCTCTCCCTCTCCTCTCTCACCGTACGCAGTATATATTTAATATCATTTTTATATCATGGGGGTACATTTAGGGGTGGAGGATGCAGGGGGGGGGACCCTCAATATTTAGAACATGTGCATTTGTCCCCCCCCAATAAAAACATGAAAGTAGCAGAGGACTTTTATTTTGACGGACCGCAACTCATAGACATAAAAAATCCTCCGGTAAAGTAGTGCATCACATGTGTTGACTCAGCAGGGAAAACATTAAATGAGAAAAGTTCAGTAAATATTTGAAAGTAATACAGAATGCCTGAGTACAACGGTGTATTAGTGCCATTGTAAGTTAAAAAAAAAAATTACGGACCCAGGGAGGGGGTAAATGTATGAGAAAAAACTCACGAATTGAGGAGAAAAAAACTTCTGACATTATAAAGTCATAAGTTTGCGATAAAACATTCCCTTAAAGTAAAAAATGTAAGCGGTGGCATCTGTGGTGTGATGAGGTTGATCCAACCATGCAAAGTGAAGCAATGTGGTTCCTTTTCTCTGAATATGACCCCCCTAAATAAAGACATTTCCACAATCAATTGATAGCGTTTGACACTTAATATTTTCTGGGGGAGGGCCCCCAGACCCCCATTTAATTTGTGTTCCCCCCAGTGTTGAAACGAAACCTACGCCCTTCACACACACAAACAAATCCTTAACCATATCAGGGAACCTACAGAAACACTCAGCAATACAGTTTGGAATATCTCTTGAACTTTAATATACATTACAAACATACTTATAGTGTGCATGATGGTATTTATCATTTTTTATAATTGATAATTGATTTTTTTTAAATAATCAAGCACAATTGCAATTTGAAAAATGCAGTTTTTGACTGAATTGCATTTTTATGGCGCCTAGTTGGGCTTCATGGTTTGAGGCCCCCCAAAATCTAGGATCGCCCCTGCTCAGAGTGAGTTTTAACAGCCATGCTGTTATTTGGAGTTGTGAGTGGAGTTAACTGTATTAAGCAATAAACAGTGTTTCCCACATGTAGACTTTCCATCTGCATGTAGTGACCATTATGATCCATCTGCATGTAGGGCTGTGCGATATGACGATATTGTCTGACGATTAAAAAATGTCTGTCGTCTCATAATTTGCTCTATCATTTATTTCGTTATGTTCGTTACGTCATCTGATGACGCTTGGCCAAAGGGGCGTCGGCAGTCCCCACGCCGCACGGAGGACGGCAGCATAACAAATATGCCGGTCTAGTCAAAACAAGGATGAGCTCATGCCTAAAAGAGGGGCTACTTCTGTCGCCTGGAAGTGGTTTGGATATGAAAAGTCAGACACAGAACAGAAAACTGTTCTGTTTGATCACCTACGCAAATACCATGCCAAGCAGCATGGAGAGAGTCTACGGGTGACAACCAAAGTTATTTCGGGTGAGAAAAGCAAACCAGAAAACGCAGACGTCGCAAGAGGCTTTTGTCCACGGCACACCTTATACGAAAGACTTGCGATGATATAATAATGTTCAATTTATATTAAAAAAAATTTCATTGAGTCTGCAGAAAATATGTTATATCATGATATATATCGTTATCGGGAAATAAAATTATCTATATCGGGATATAACTTGTTAGCCATATCGCCCAGCCCTAGCGGGGTATTTACTGACATATTTTATGTCGTAGAACAAAACGTGAAAATCTCCGAAGCTGTTAACCACAGACCTTATTTCAGACATCAAAACAAAAACACACCGACTTCGAGACGAGGGAACAGGAAGTGCTAAAATGCTAACTCATTTCTCCGTTTTGAAACTACAAACTGATGCGCCCTATTCATTCTTATGAACCACTTTCATGTTTCATATACTAAATGTTGACAACAGAAGACTACAACAGACGACACAACATCAGCCCGATTATCGCCCGACCTGGCTGTCGTGGGGTCTCGGCTCAGATCGTGGACGACAATGGCCGTCGTCTGTGTCAATCAATCGTTTTATCTCATGTAGTGTGTCATAGTGAACGACAACCGACGGCACATCTGGACGCCTCACGACGCCCTGGTCACAGCCGTGACTTTGACCACCAGGAGCACAGATCGCTCTGCGGCGCACAACTGTAAACACAGCAAGGAGAAAGTGGAGCAAAGTTGTTGGTGCTGTGAGGTGGAGTTGTGAATTGGAAGAACATTTTGTGGAGTTATGGCAACAACACCCCCATCCTTTTTAATGTGTCCTTCAACTCCTCGAGGGACTACCACGACAGAGTCAAAAAAAAGAAAAGAGCTGACGAGAAATAGCAGCAGAACTTCAGCTACCCGGTGAGCTACTGTCATTTATCATAACGGAGGAGGCTCGGGTAGATAAACATTCCATAAAATTCACAAATAATGAACTGGAAAGGGAACAAACTTATATCAGATACAGGCCTTTATTTCTAATTCCCTCTGTTTAATAAGTATATTTGTTGTCGAATTAGCTCCCGTTTGTCCTGTTAAATTTACAGCATTACATTTTCTGAAAAGGGCTTTTATTGTGAAACATTTGCCGAAACTTGTAGAAAATTCACACACGGCCGCAATGATTGGTCGTGTACCAACGTGTAGTCTGTCATGTGTCTCGGTCAAGTCACAATAAGAATTTATGATTCTATAATGGCATAGTGACTAACATAACAGACAAAAATATTGTCTAGTCTGAACCAGGCATAAGTTGCTAAAAAATACTATAGCTCCTAATACCAGAGCTGCTATAGCAGCTTTAAGCAACTCGCATAATTAACAACCATTAGCACTTTCAGAATGTGTGAATCTTATCCTACTTCGACATATACATCAGGTCCTTATGTTGACTTATGTTGGTAGTTGTTTTACACACTGTACTGTTTTTTAAAACACATGAAATGGTGCAAAGCTGGCATTACCATCGCTCCGGCTAGTGTTTCAAATTGCAAAATGTCCCAAATAGCAAGTAAAGTGGCGAGAATCCTGTAGATTATGTTTTCACATTTTCGCTATTCAGCTGTTCGTGATTTACTGAGATGATATAAAATGTCCACAGAATACTGCAGTGAAAATAACAGAAACTCCTCTGATTAACTCGGCTAATGAAGTGTAAGAAAAGCAATTGGAAGAACACGATGAGTAGAAATAAAAATGACTTTCCATTAGTGCTGCTCATTTCTTTGGATAAAAGTATCTTCCTGCTGCTGCTGCTGTATGTTAATACATCTGACAGATTTAGGTCTTTGTGGCGGCAGCTACAGTGTCGGCTTTTACTCTCTATTTGATGTGTACATGATTTCCCAGGGAATAATGTACAGCTCGGATCCTCCGGTCCAGCACCAATTAGAATAAGAAAAGATATTTCATCTTAAGCCTTTTATTCAGAAGCTAAAAAATCCAGGAGCTGAAAACAGCCTTGTTTTGCATTTCGGCTTCATGCAGTAGGATTGGAAAGGATTTGGAAACCCTTTTGAATCTCACCGGATGCATATTTATTTCTAGATACACGGAAGAGAGAAGCATCCTCTAATTGGAGAGAAATCTTTAAAAGCCCCAAAACATGCAACAACATACAAATCTTAAAATGGTGTGGATTCATTTACTGGATATCGATAGAAGTTACAGTTAACTTTTCTTCTTTTTTTGTCTCAACAGACACACAACGTGTGGGACAAGTAAGTGGTCATTACACTAAACTCTGCCACTACTGTTGTTATTGTAGAGAAACAGCACTCTCTGGTGGACACATGAGGTATTTCTACTCACTCACTGCTCATTTCTGGGCAGACATATAGGAGTATTTCCATTTTATGCAATTCTATACTTCTCCTCCACTACACTCTGACAGCTTTATTTACCTTTGCAATTTTTCATACCCTTCCTGTGCATGTACCATGTATCTCTAAGTTTACAATTTTTCCATGTATCTCGAAATATGGTTACTTTGAATTTGAATGTGTAATAGGAAGGGAAGTGGTGCTTTATGGACTGTGAAAATCATCCTACTTCTTAAAGATATATGTAACATTTCCGCATTAAATTGTCTAAAAACGACTAGACTTACTTTTTTTTTTTAATAGCGTGTCCTCGTACTTGGTGCTTGTTTACCTTTTTTCAGCATTGCTAAGAATGTGTTTGTGATCATCAATTGGATTGGAAGTTCTGTCAGATAGACAGAAGCCATGAAGGCTGCAGTACAATGGTGCATTTTATGTCTGTGGTGTCTGGGAGAGAAGAGTAGATGGTGGAGAACATCATATCTGATGTTATCAAATGACATAAGTGTCCCACACATTGTTTGACTACAGTATGTGCAGTGGGGGCAGACATGATACAGAGATGAGTCATGAGCACTGTTGGCATGTTACTCAGTCAGTGTTAAGAATCTCCACGCCCATCATCATACAACACATTCTCATGAACGGGTTCGTACGATATCATACGAAAACGTGTGCACAACAGGTCATGTGATATCTTATGAAATATGACCGCTCTTCTATTTAATAACGGTTTTAAATGGTACATGATTATAAACGTAGGTACAAAACACTCAGACAAGCAGCTTATTACGACCAATATTTCCGTTTGTTGTCAGGCGGCGACCTCTAGTGGCCGTAGTCATTATGACGGGAGGAAAAGAGGAAGTCAGGTGACGGTGTATTCAATCCTAGAAAGTCCGTTCAGGATGGGAGGGTCAAACAAACACAGGACTTTCATTAGTGATTACAGTCATGACTTGGGGGCCCTTGTGGTTAACTAACACTATAAGCACCCAGGGGCCTAGTGTTCAGCTTGCGCTGTGCACACTGAGGGCC
>JAOVVB010155232.1:0-11736 GCA_028570985.1 Heterobranchus longifilis | reverse complement strand
AGAGCGTGTCTTTTAAACCTGGGCCGCATGTCTCACAATTACGTGCTATATGTACGAATTACATACTAATTGCTACCAACAGGGAATGAGACCAGCCTGTAGATTTGACATGAAATTAAAGAGCCAGGTTTCTGTTTTGCAGCAGCTGGACAGAGTGACAGCATCAATCCAGAGTAGCACAAGGGGTCAACTGGTCCACTATAAAACTCCCGACGCTCTCCCTTATACAATTTAAGTCCAACAATAAGTCGCACTGGAGTGCAGCTGCTGCTACACAAGTCCTCTTTTCCCAGTCACGAAAGGTCCCACAGCAGAGTCCCTCCTCGAGCTCTCTGCTCGGCTAAGCTAGCCTGAACCTGCACTTCCACTCATCCTAATCGCTGAGCCCAATCCATTCCCCTGTCTAGCACCTCTTCAGAGGCCGCTCGCCCCTTTGTTCTGACAATACACAAACGACCATTCAAATGGAGGGACTCTGTAATCAGTGAAATACTAGCCTCTGGGCTTTGTAGAATAGAAAAAAAAGGGAGGGAGAGAGAGAGAGAGAGAGAGAGAGAGAGAGAGAGCAACATAGAAAGAGAAAAGAGAGAGAGAGAGAGAAAATCCATCCATGACCAATCAACTCTAACTACCTGTCTGGCTTTTTAGCTGCAGATGTTATTTGGAAAAGAGGGGAAAAAATGTGCCCGTTCCAGATGTAAGATGTACAAAGGGAAGGCTGGTACCTCCACCCACCGAGAAAAAGGCTGGACCCTTCCACACCCATCCAGCTTTTGATATGGCTGATGTTGTTTTTGCTCTTGCCTACGCCGTTTCCTTCAAAGAAATATGTGATGCGTTGCGTCACCTTGCACTAAATTTAGCCCGTACGAAAGATAAAATAAAATATGATTGATGCAGTCTCACTGTCATGGAATCATTTGGTGCTGAACTTCATCTAGGAATGTTTCTGGATCATTTATGCAGGTAAAAAAAAAAGTTTTGAAATATTCAGGTGAATTATTGTGGGCATAATGAAAAATACAAGACTGTTATTAGAAATTCAGGGGGGGGGGGGTGTATTTTAATTTATAAACAGTCGGGCTGAATGATTTGGGGGAAAAAAATCTAATTGTGATTATTTTGCAATTGCGATATGATTCACGATATTAGACAGAATGATTACTTCTGCATCATTATTCTCATTTTCATTGAAAAATATATTAAAATGATCATAATCTCTGTAGACATTTCTGCAGCACCACAATAATTAATTCAGAATAGTATTTTGACACATATTTTGCCTTTAACAAATATTGCACCTCCTGTGGATTTGGATATTGCATTAGTCCATATTGCAAATTTGATAAAATTATGATTAATTATTCCATCCTATTATAAACCCTGAAATGTTTGGATCAGAGGTCTTTAGGACACATATAAAAAGTATTCTGTATATTTATTAATCATCTCGATTTATTAAATTAAGTGCAACAGCAGAACAAGTCATGCATTATGATGCAATATAGAAAAATAAGTAAGTATTGCCTGAAATTATGAGCATCTTGCAGCCAATGGTAAGTAACTAAGTACATACTTACTTACAACACTTTATACTTGTACTCCACTAAATCTCTGAGGGAAATATTGTACTTTTTCTCCACTACATTTATTTGATATCTTTAGTTATTTTCCAGATTCAGATTAATAACACAAAATATAACAAATACAATGTGACTTATTATTATAAGTAAAGATGAGATAAAGAAGTACATAAAGTAGTTAAGATTAGCTCCACATTTACCAGATGTATCATTAAAGTGATGTATGCATCAATAATTATAATCATATAATATTAATGTACATTATTCTGAAATGGGCCTTTCTGTATAATAAGTACTTTTACTTTTGGTACTAAATATATTTTGCTTTTCATTTAAGTACAAATTTTGAATGCAGGACTTTTACTTGTAACAGAGTATTTCTACACTGTAGTATTAGTAGTTTTACCTAAGTAAAATATCGGAGTACTTCTTGAGTACTTGCATTTGTTAAATGTAAAACGAGTGTTGCTCTGAACAGGGTGGAATAGTTTGCTTTGTTGTGTTTGTGTATTCATTCAGTTTCACTCTGCACCACAATAAACAAACCAGAGCCTGTAAACAAAACTGACACGGGTCAGTCATGCAGGTTGTTTATTGGGCAGAGATTCAGTAACCTGTTAGGTAATCGGGTGCTGTCGTCTGCAAGGTAACAGAGTTTTGTTTTTAATCGGAGGCCTTTGATTTCAAATGGACTAAATCAGTTTACCTTGGTATTGAGAATATGGTGATATTTTAAGAACTTCTTGCTGTTAATCAAACTCTCAGGCCTGACAGTGTCCATGTCAATAAGTCAACTCATGTAGACAAAAAAAAAAGTTTAACATTTTAAATAAAACGATCCAGTCGTCAGATTTGTTTCCTGGCGTCTCACACGACACCAGACAAAATATTAATGTGAAGAGCGGGTAAAATAAACAATGACAATATGTATGTTGTTACTTTGTTTATGATGATTCATTTGATTGTTGGTATAAAGGAATTCTGTAAACTTTATTTTTCACAATTGCATTTATAGTAACAATTTATATGTGATGATAAAAACTTCAGGAGTCTGGACATTTTTGGTTTAGGTACCTTGAAAGTGCTTGCATTTTGCACAAACCCAGTTATTCTGATAGCATAACTTCATATTATTTGGCTTTTTGTTTTATTTCCTGCTATAGGATAAACTATTTAATTTGAATTGATATAGAAGTGATTTTTTGTTGTTGTCATATTACAATTACATGTAGTTCTCAAAAACGCTACAAAATAATGTGCATGAACATTGAGTTAAGTGTATAGTGATTAATTAGAATTAGTATAATTAATGATATGCACACAATATATCTGAAAGTGAGCTAACTGGACGAGCCTGTCCGAGGCTAGTGTTTTATTGTGTTGGCAGTTTGTGTCTCTGTGTCCAAATTAGTAGGATAAATAAACATGTTAGGAAAATAAAAAGGAGTAGCCGGGCTTAAACAAAAGCAGTTAAACCAGTAAATCAGGTTAAAGTGCAGCGTTTGGTAAAAGTGTGTTGCAGGTCAAGAAATGCATCAGCTCAACCCAAATGACGTGTGAGATGTTTTGCATTGCCAGTTGTACGTCATCCCTCCTCTGTACTCTTGTGAAATCCATTTTTAAATGTGAATCATAATTGTCTATAACGCTGCAGCTTTTCCTACCTGTGCAGGAGAGGGAGTGTGTGTGTGCGTGTGTGTGTGCGTGCGTGTATGTTTTTTTTCATGGTTTACAAAAGGAACTTACAGGGTTCCTAGACATTTTACATTTAAAAATTCCAGACTTTTCCAGGCTCAAATTTCCAGATTTCTCTGTAGGTTACGTAGAAGACGACAGTGCTTTTGTCCTTGCATGTGGTTTATAATTGCCACCTCCTTCATGTTGGAGATTTTGAGAGATTTTACACAAAGTTTGCATCTAGTGTCAAGCCAGCCTGCAGAAAACTTACATTTACTCATCGTGTCTGAACATCTCTGCTCAAACAGGAAGTAAACTAACCGCTGCTACCTACATATACTTTCTTTTCAATTTGATAAATAACAACTGAAAATGAGTTGAAAAAAGTTAAATAATTCAACAGCAATTTTAATGGCATCTGTGCAGAGCTGTCATAATAATGGTAATATTGACAAGCAAACCGCAGGGGGGGGGGCAAACAACCGACAACAGCTACGTTCACATTTTTTAATTTTTTTTTAGGCCCTTCTTGTTTTCACTTCAGTGCGTTAAGTTGAGAGTGTACATGAAATTCTGAATTTGAGAGAATTTTAGAAAACAGAATAGGGGCAATAATCTGGAAACACAAATATTTTCCCATACTCTCTTTTTTTCCAAACTTATCCAGACTTGGAAATGACTAAAATCAAATTCTTTTCCATACTGAGCAGGAAGCCTGAACTTAAAACTTGTTTAGGTTCAAACACTTTCAGTGGTAATATCAGATTCTTGCTGTTCCTCCATGTGGGGAAGGACTCAATGATGATTGTATGTGATGTATAATTTTAATATTTAGTATGTTTAGTATGGTTGAAATTATTGTATGTTGCTTTGGATAAAAGTGTCAGCTAATAAATATAATGAAAGTCATTTATTTTATCTTATCTGTGTTTCTACAGCTATTGAAGAGTAAAATTCAAGCACTTTTCAAGCACTTTCAAGGTACCTAAACCAAAAATGTCCAGCCTCTTGAAGCCTTTATTATCACATCTAAATTGTTACTATAAACACAACTGCGAAAAATACACAATTCTAGGAGACAATAAACAAATATGACTACGGGATTGTTTCATTTTAATTTTCAAATACTGAAATACTTTTGGTTTACATGACTGATTGTAGATGAAGCACCAGGTTATGCTGAAGCATTTTTCAAGGAGTTCATTTGAATTCAAGCATATTCCCAACCTTGAAAACACAACTGTTAAAAGAAAGAATTTTCCAAACTTTCAAGACTTTGTACGAACTTTGTTCTTACAAAGTCTGAAATAGAGTAAATGATTGCAGTCACAAAAATGTGATTTTACTTCTTGAGTCATTAAAACATTTCTTGACTTGATGTCCATGTATACAGTCAGTTCATTTCTACTCTGTGTCCCGTGGATAATAACAGCTGCAGAGAAGAAGGAAAGCTGGAGAAGATGTCAAAGTGAGACAACATGCAAGGTGCATAACGGCCTCACACAGCAGAGCTCGGGGGCTCAAGTCATTACAAGATATCAGCTTTTTGAAGTTTGGGGACTGACAAATTACCTACACTGGTTTGAGTGAGGCATGTCTGTCAAATAAATGATAAAAGTGCAGCCGGAGGCTGCTGCTGATGTTGGACAGATAAGTGTGAAACAGATAAATGTGCGTTCAGTGGAGTAAACTCGTGTTGTAGCGGTGAATTAAAATGGAAGATACATTTAAACTCCTACCTGGAGTCACCACAAGGTCACTGTCTCCTTTATGGGTAAACACATTTGCTTTTAGAGAATATTTGTTACCTTCACAGTTTTGACCATCATTACAGATAACAGATAACATGTGACTCACCACTTCATTGCAGGTGATCGGGGATGTGGTGTCCGTTTGAATGGAGTCCTTTATGACAGCAGAGGGAGCGACTGACGATCAGGCAGATAAACCTGCACATCAACGATGTCTGTTACACATTATTGATTAATGATTTATTTGGAATATTGATCTGAACTGTCAACATTACTTACCTTGAACTGCTATAGTTCATTCATTCATTCATCCTTTCCACAGTTTATCTGAGTCCGAGTCGAAGTCGAGCAGGCACCTCCTCCTGCAGGGTAGAGCTGAGCGATATGGCCAAAATCTCCTATCCGGATATAGGTAATTTCATATCTCGATAACCAGCGCAGTTCACACTTCACAAACGCTCACTCAAAGTTCACACAGATTAAAGTCAAGCTTAAATGAAAAATGCATTTTCAACCCTTTTAGATCAAATCTCTCGTCATGTTGTGCACCTATTTAGAATTCACAACAAATGCATTTCTTTGTATTTGTATATAAAAAATGATCAAAATCCATGCCTTTTTCCTGTGAAACAAAACAAAAACGTGTGCCTACGTAAGCGAGTACTAACCGATTTCAACCAATAATATCACGATATCCAGCTGTCAATCAGTCTGCAACTGTTAGCAGCACAGAGCTAATGTTAGATAGCTAGCTAGCAACAGCAGTGACAACCAAAGATATATACATGAGTGACAACAGTTGTGATGGTGTTAAGAACACACACACACACACACACACACACACACACACACACACACACACACACACAAGGTGAAAACAACAGCATGTTGCTGATTTTCACCCGGCTCCATGTCACTGCAGCACGGACAGTAACAGCAGCTCTGTGTCACTGCAGCACGGACAGTAACAGCGGCTCCGTGTCACTGCAGCATGGATAGTAACAGCAGCTCTGTGTCACTGCAGCACGGACAGTAACAGCAGCTCCGTGTCACTGCAGCACGGACAGTAACAGCAGCTCCGTGTCACTGCAGCACAGACAGTAACAGCAGCTCTGTGTCACTCCTGATCTAAAAACAACAACAACAACAACAACAGCTGAGGGAAGTGTGTGTGGAGGTATTTTATACAGTGGATGGAGATGTGGAGCTATTGCTTGCTAATCCTCTGTAGCCTGTAGCTCCAGTCTGTACTGCGCTGAACTCTAAGCCCCGCCCTCTTTTCAGAGGTCCAATCAAATTCGAAGGATTTTAATTCCCGTTCAAATATTCCGTTATACTGTGAAATACGTCACTGCATGGAAACTAAAGGCGCTCTAACTTTCAGCTCGACTTTAAAACCGGATATAGCCAATATTTTGTGCTGATATTCATTATCTTAAAGGAATAGTCCACCAAAAATCATTTTAGTATCAAGTACTCCCCCCTGTAGGCTTGAAAGGTTGCTCAGAAAAGGTTATTGTTTTTACAGAGGAGAGCCTGATATCAGACAGAATTGTTACACTCTGTTTACATCTTCAGTTTGACATTTCCTCCACTCAGAAGATTTGATTTTTTCTAACCAGTCACCAGAGACGTCCGTTCCGAGCTGGCTAACTTCCGGTTAGCCCCATGCTAGTCTGGCTTACTACTAACAGGAAGCCTGTGTTCCCATTCTCAAAGTCCCTTTGCTATATAGACAGGGCCGGCCCTGTCTACCCACACACACACACACACACACACACCAATCTTTTTCTCCCCTTCCGGATGTGGCAGGATTGTGTCGAGATGATAACCCATGATTTGCGAAAACTTACAAAAACTCTCTCGAGACTCAATTCCGACCATTTGAGGTCAATGCCTAACCTTAACCATCTCGCAAGACTGCTGCTGATAGTTTAAAGTGTCGAGCCGTTGCTCAGTGGATTGGTGGCGCCACAGGTGCGCCGCATGGGCACACGCTACTCCACAAAACATACCAAAAAAAACATGAAAAAATATCGGATCAGGGGGTGCCCATAGTTGTATTTTTTTAAAGTGAATATATCTATCTTTTTTTCTTCAGAATTCAGAAGATTAATATAAATATTGTGAAGTTTCTACAATTCATATTTCTGCAATAAACCTCCAGAGCAGGTGAGGTCTGCTCAAACTCTAATAGGTTTTAAATCAATGCAAAAACCTTTGTTTTAAGGGCAATTTAGTAGTAGTAGTATTTCATTCATACACATTACAAGTACAAACAGTGTATACAATACACAATTCAGTATACAAAACAGTCTATAAGAATTTCGTGGTGACTGAAATAATAGCTTTATGAACCATTTTTTAGAAAACCAAAAGCGTCTTATGCATTCTTAAATTTATGTTAGCATTGTTCCATAATTTAACCCCAACAATAGAAATACATCTTCTTTTAATCTCTTTTTTTTTTTGCTTTTTGTACAGTAAACTTACAAACATCTCAAATCATATTTGCACTCTTTACCGCTGAACATTATTTGCATTATTTTATAATAATAATTATTTTATTTCTGCACCATTGTATTTCCTTGCCTAGTACTATTTTTATTTGATTCGATTTAGTTGTGTTTTCGTTACGTGTCTGTGTTTTTCCTGCCCTTTGTGTTTTGAAAGGTTCAGTATAAAATAAATGCACTGGATGTAAAAGTCCGTCTTTTCCAGTCGTAATCATAAAGTGCAGCTGCAACAGAGGAGAGTCCCATTCTGACTCACTGCTGTGTTGTACCTCCACCCTACTCACTCAAATTAAATTGCGTTGCCAGAACAGGAAGTGATGAATCAAACAGCAGGGAGCAAACACTGTCCATTAAAAGCGAAACTCGCCAACGTTAGATCTTTTGTCTCTTTGGTATTTTCTGTTATTGCAACATCACAGACCCTCCGGGTTTATTTGCTGACATCTTCTTTAACAACTTCCGAGCGCTGACGTCAATGAAGTTGAAATGCTTTTCAAACAATTACCTCTCACGAACTATTAGAGGCACCAATGTGTGAAATTACCCAGCGCCGCTTTAAGTCTGATTGTTTGTTTGTACTAAAAATAAACGGAGAACTTTTAAGTATTTCCCTCGGGAGTTTATTCCTCTCAAACTGAAAGAGCATTCAAAACAAGTTTTTGCACCATTTAACATTAAACCCACGCGCTTTTTTTTTTTTGTTGTTGTTGCCAGATTTTACATTCTGCTTTTATACTGTTTTGCTGTGTTTGTCTGTTTTGCACTGAATCTAAACATTTGTTTCAGTTATTGACACGGATATCCGTGAAGCGTTTTACTCAAAATGTTACATTTTGCAACTCTCAGCACTCTCAGAAAAAAACAGCCAAACCAAAAACAATCTGATCTGAGCAATAAATCAGAATTGAGCGCTAATGTTGCGTTCAAACCAGACGCAAGTAAAATATCTATTCGCTTAATTCGCGCGAGTTTGGATGCTGGAATCTTCTGTTTTGACTCGCTTCATTGGCGGGATTACTCGCGACGCTCGCCACGGAAATGCAGATATTTCAACTCACGCGAATTCGCGTCATTGGCTTCATCGCGTCGCGTCATCGCGCCGCGCAATTCGCGTCATTCGATTCGCCCGACCGGAACCCGCGTCTAATCGTGTCTTTACATTGGCTTTATATGTAATTCGTGAATTAATTTAATTAATTTGTACACGACATAAGGCTTGCAGTGTGAACATGAAAAAATGGCAAATAATTAAAAAAATAAGCTGGCCTCAGGAAAAAAAAACTATGTTTTGGTGGACACAAGTTGACCTTGACTCTTGAAATTAGCTCAAATTGTATGTTGGATTTTAAAAAAAGAGAGAAACCTTTTTACCGGATTTGTTTAAGCGGAGGTACTTGCAGCCTCCAGAGGCTCCGTGTCTCTGGAGGCTGTGAGGGAACCTTCAGCCCAGAGGAGAGGCTCCCTGCTGGGCCTCAGGGCCAGGCCAGCTCCCTGAGGCATGGCCTCTGGTTCTCTGGCTAATGAACAAAATCCTGCAGGGAGAGTGAAATAAACACAGGTGCCACCCAGGGCTGCAACTAATGATTTTTTTTCAACAACTCCTCCAAACCATATGACCACATGTGTCGTTTGTTCCTACTCTCTAATACGACCCATACCAGTGGTTTACTAAAATAGCGCCCTTAGCGGTCGGAGTAAATACGACCCATATGAGCGTTTTTCGCCCTCATACCTAAACGTTACGTTCACGGTTTTAAACATGCTGTTAATGTTGTTGAAGTGGACATCGTTGAAACAGACGTTGTTACGGTAGGTTTAGGATTAGGCAACAAAACTCCGTTGTCTGGGACTCGCACTAGCTGCGCTTTATCTCCGACTACATTTCCACTGTCAATATTATTTTTTCTAAGAGTGTTTTATATCTTTATTTTCTATTTTTATTCATGTGTGCACCTTTTAGCCGGGAGTTTCTGCAAAATTTCGTTGTGCTTGCATAATGACAATAAAGAATCTTGAAATCTTGAAATATTGAACTTGGTAGGGTTAAAAAAAATCACTTCTGTGTATCTGCGTCACGTGACACGGAATGTCACATACTTCCGGTTGTTACGTTCACTTAAAAATAACTCGCTTTTTTAATTTTATTTTCGTGTCTCCTGGGTGAAAGTCTTGTGTTTGTTTGGTCCACCCACCAGCCCTCCTGCCCGCCCTAAGCGTGTTTCTCATTCTAAATAGTCCGTTACATTACTTCCGCCGGGCAGAGACCCCGGGAAGTCCCTCCTCCCTTTCGTGTGGTTCTCAAAGTCCCTTCGCTGCAGTCGGGGCGTAGCGCCGCCCGAGACGATTGTGATTGGTTTAAAGAAATACAAAAAGACCAGGGAGTTTTTTTCCACTATACCAGTGTGAAAGCTATTGAATCCAGACCTCCCCTGCAGCGTGGACACAGCGGAGGTCTGACTACATGAGACTAGGAGACTCCCGACAATAAAACATCAATATGGGTCGTAATTACTCTGACCACTAGGGGAGCTATTTCACTAAAAGCTCATATGACTGGTATTACAGAGCAGGAAAAAACATCAACTGCTGCCTCAGGAGGACAGGCTGATTTTTTTCATTATCAATTAATCTGCTGATTATTTTCTCAGTTAATCATTTGGGCCATAAAATGTCAGAAAATAGTGAAAATCACAGTTTCTCAAAGTCCAAGGTCTTTAAATGTTTTGTTTTGTCCAAAGATATTCAGTTTAATATGATACAAAACAGAGAAAAGCAGGAAATCTCCATATCTGAGAGGCTGAAAACAGCATTTTCTGCCACTTTTGCACGAACAACGACTTTAATGATTAATCGATTGCCAACATATTTTTCTGTCGATCGACTAATCGATAGTCGACTAATCGTTGCAGCTCTGTGGATAGATGATGTGCGGGGCTTTAATTAAAATGCCTTACTTTCGGTGTCATGCACTCTGTTATATGATGTATTTCACGTGGTTTGATTGATTATATATTGACAGGAGGCTGATCAGGTCTCTGCTGGATGCCTGTGGTGATCAAATTCTTTTTTTAAAAATTACATTATTTTTTTTTAGCAATACAAAGCAAGTTTTAAGGCATTGAATATCAACATACATTTTTTTAAAAAGTGCTGTCAGTTGAATGCTAGGAGTCATTGTAATACAACAATAAAATAATGTAAAAATATTTATGTTTTTCATGGATTAAGCTGAGATCATTTCACGTAACAGCAGCTCACATTTAATTTTTAACAACTGGCAGTAATCTTTTAGCCGCATGGATCCCTCCATTAGTATCAAGATACTGCTGCTTTGTAATTGTGCATCAGTTTTAAGATTTCTGCAGTAATATATAAACCGCTTCTGTTAATTAGCGAGTCGAAACTGCTCCATAATCACAAGAAATGGAACATGTAATTAGGCAGTGAATTATTGTGATTATGTGATAGTAATGCAGCTGAATACACAAAATTAAATGAAGCGCCCAGTTATTAAATATTTAACCTAAATACTCAGACACTAAATGAAGCATTCACATGCAGTTTTAACAAAATAAACATGCAACAACTCCTGCTTGGATCCTAATTTGAGCCACACAATATGTTTGAACGCCTGGAGGATAGTTATGTTTTATTATTATTATTATTATTATTATTATTTAGGGCGGCCAACGGGATAATAAACCCGGTGCAGTCGCTGCAGAGGATTTTGTTTTTCGGTAGCTGTCGCATCCGTCAGAAGAACAGCAGCTTTGCAGATAAAAGACTAAACATGTAAATGTCGAACCAAATTAAGCTCTTCCACCGCCCATGGTATGATCAAGCCGTGTTGGAAACATAACCTGCACACGCTAAAAACACAGCAACACCCCTCCATCGGGAATTAAAGTTTCATGAGTGGGTGTGTGTCTTTTCATGCTTGCTCTTCATCTCTTTGTCTTTTAATTTACCCACATGCCATCTGGTTGAGTTATTTTTATCACGTGGAGGAGAAGGTGTCATCATCATGCGTGTGCAGGGCCGGATCCACGCACGGGCATTCTCGGCACACGCTGAGGGCCTCCCTGCCAATAGGGGGCCCAAGCACAGGGACACAGCTGACTGACATGATAAGACAAAAAAATATATAGACCGTAAAACCGTAAAGAAGACAAAGCCATTTAAAGTAATTTAAGAAAATTAAAACCAGAG